>VYXC01005727.1:654679-789747 GCA_013397175.1 Platysteira castanea
GCGGCGGCCCGGCCAGGCGGGGGGCGCGGCGGCGGCCGAGGTGGCCGTGGTGGTGGCCACCACCCCCGTGCGGCTGTGCCCGGAGAACGGCGCGGGCTGCCCGGGGCAGTGCGGGCGGCTGCACCTCTGCAAGTACCACCTGAAGGGCTTCTGCCGCAATCAGCTGGCCAGGTGAGGGGCGGGGGGCGGCCTCCATCGCCGGGCGGCCGGGGGGCTCTGCCTTGGGCACGGTTTGTCCCTTCGGGGAAGGAGCTCCCAGTAAAGGCCTTGCAGCCCTTTCCGCGTCGGAAATAAACATTGCCCGCCTCCTTTTACTTGTGTGTGTGCTGTTGCAAAGGAGGCAGANATACTGTCAATCACTACCAGTGGTGTGTGATCTCTCTCTTAAAAGTGCCTTACTACCAGGTGACCATCAGTGACAAATGTGACCATCTGCAGGTCTGCCTCTCAGGGAAAGACTATCCTAAGGAAAAAAGACAGTCCAAGCTATGGAATTCCTTCCATAGAATGAATTACTAAAATGGCACTTTTCCTTTGTTTCAGGAAAGCTAATCAGTGGACACTGGAAAGGAGAGATGAAGGACAGTAACACTCCAGCCTCTCATGTTCTCTGCTAAACATCTGTTGATGTCCTGTCTCAGGCAAGCTACAGACAGATCTCTACGAACCTGTAAGTGACCGAGTAGAGCTGTTTTTCTATTCAGTGAACTGGCCTAACTTCTAATTTTGTCATTCCCTTCCTGATCTCACAGGGCAAGCAGGAAGTAAGACGAGACAAGGGGAAAGGCGCAACAGAACAGAACCGGCAAAAGAAGGAAGGAGGCAGGATTTCTGTTCAAATAGAACCACCATCAGTGAGAGTCCCCATGCCTTCCACTGCCAGTCTGACTTAAATGATGGCACTTTACATCATTGTTCTACCACCATTTAAAGCATGCTTCTGGGTGACTGTAATGCAGCACCAGGAGTGCCAAAATGACCCAGACAAAGGCATTTAATGAAAAGATGGGTGAGGACATTGCTTGGCCACACTGGTGCCATGGCTGCAGTGTGGGCAGACGCAGTGACACCATGTAGCGGGTGGTACTACGAGCACTGCAAGCACGGCAGTTGCACGTCCAGGAGATGTGTGACCGGGACTGAGCTTTTAATTTAGATACTGAAAGGAAAGGAGTGTGAGAGCAGCCTTCACGATGTATCATCATCAAACTGGCAGAGCTCAGAAACCTTAACTGAGATGTTTTGCTGGTGCCTAAAGACGGCAGAATTCACACACCAGCCTCCTCCCTGCTCTCTGTAACTGAGGGTGCTGAAGGAGACTCTCGGATGGCTCCATTCATCCCTGCGCCCACTTTTTCCTACAGGAAATGTGTGATCTCCCAGCTGCCATCCCTTTTTGGTGACATTTGATTAAAAACGGTCGATACATCCTCAGAGTCCGGCAGAGGAGGGAGTCGAAGGGCCCTGCCCCGACACCCCTACCTGTGCCTCCCTCGCCACCGCCGGGTCACCCAGCGCAAGCCACTCCCCTGCGGGGGCAGGGCGAAGGCTGCGGCCCGAGGCGGCCCCGCTCCCTCTCGGGCACTATCACTTTCGTTTCCGTTTCCGTCGCTCTCCCGGGCGGGGCTCCTCGGCTCCGCAGCCCCAGGCCCGCGGCCATGGCGCTGGCGGCCCTGGCGCTGCGGGTGCTGTGCGCCAGCGGCGGCTGCCTGGAGCAGGGCGAGCTGCAGCGGCGGCTGCCGGGCCGGCCCTCGGCCGAGCAGCTGGCGGCCGTNCACAGGCGGTGGTTTCACAGCTTTGGGTCGCAGCACTTCCTCCCCAGGTCATCTCCCTGGCGCTTCCCTTCCCGTGGGCAGGGCCGTGCCAGGGGAAAGCTGAGTGTCGCCTCACGTCCCTGTGCCGCGGGACCCTGGGCAGTGTGCTAAAGCTGAGTGTCCCCTGTGCTGCGGGACCCTGGGCAGTGTGCTAAAGCTGAGTGTCCCCGCGCGTCCCTGTGCTGCGGGACCCTGGGCAGTGTGCTAAAGCTGAGTGTCCCCGCACGTCCCTGTGCCGCGGGACCCTGGGCAGTGTGCTAAAGCTGAGTGTCCCCGCACGTCCCTGTGCTGCGGGACCCTGGGCGATGTACTCATCGGCTCAGAGGAAGCGATACTCTGGAGCTTTGGTGGTTTGGTGGTTGTGAGCCGCAGGTCAAAAATGCCGATATTGTCAGACTGCACCAAGGCTATAATGACTGTGAATCAGAAGTAACGTGGCAATTATCCTCAGAGTAATTATGTAATCTGTTTTGCAAATCACATAATGGCTTTATAGAGGAGCAGTATGGATTTTTCTGAAACTAGCTAATTTGGTGTGCTTTTTCAGCTGTTTAGTGTAATGCCCATGGGGTAACAAAATAGTGCTGGTCTGTTACACTCTTTTTGCTGTTGGGTTTCTTGAATTCTAGGAAGGGATGCAGGTTTGTTCACAACTTCCACTCAGACCACAATCTCCGTGTTCTAAAGCAATATGAACTTGAGAATTTAAACCATGATGAACTTTGCCAGCTTCTGCTTCAAAATGACCCATCCCTCTTACCAGAGGTGAGTATTACTGTATGAGCTTCTTAACCTTGTTTCAGTGAGCATCACAAAGTGGAAGAGGCTTGACAGAGATGGAGATGTTGGGTGTCAATTTAGTTAGCTTAATGCAAATCTAAAAATAAATCTACATCCTCTGTTCTCACCTGTGGTGGGTTCACCGTAGTTGGCAGCTAAGCTCTTGAACAGGCACTCACCCACTCCTCACTCCCTTGTCACAAGCAGAAGAGGTGAGCATTAACAAGAAGGAGAAAGTGACAAAACCTGTGAATGGAGATAAAGACAGTGTAGCAAGTGGAGAAAAGCAGAGAGAAAACAAGTGTTGCAAAGGAATGCTTCTCCTTCACCACCTCGAAGCAGACTTGATGCCCAACAAGTCTCTGAGCAAGCGTTACCTTGTAAGAAGGACCCATCTCCCCCTTCTTCCACCTTCCCTCTGTCCCCTTCCCCGCTATTTTTTTTTCAGTTTTGGAGAATGACATTATATGGCATGAAATATCCCTTTTCCCAGTTTGGACTATTTCCTAGTTTTGGCTGGAATAGAGTTAATTTTCTTTCTAGTAGCCGGTACAGTGCTATGTTTTGGATTCAGGAGGAGAACAATGTTGATAACACACTCATGTTTTAGTTTTTGCTGAGCAGTGCTTGCTCTAAGTCAAGGACTTTGCAGCTTTTCATACTGCCCTGCCAGCCTGTAGACCAGGAGAGCACAAGAGGCTGGGAGGGGATGTAGCCAAGACAGCTGACCCAAACTGGACAAAAGGATATTCCATACCATATGACATCATTCTGAACACTAAAACTGGGGGGACGTGGCACAGGGGTGGTGGCACACTGATGGGGACTGGCTGGGCTTTGGTCAGTGACTGGGGAGCAGTTGCATTGTGCATCATTTATTTTGTCTATTCTTTTATCATCATTATTATTTCCTCCTCCTTTTACACCCTAGTAAACTGTGTTTATCTCAATCCTGCGAGTTTTACTTTTTTTTCTGATTCTCTCCCACATTCCCTGAAGGGAGGGAGCGAGAAACTGTGTGGTGTTTATCTGTTCTGGTTTCAGCTGAGATAGAGTTAATTTTCTTACTGGTACCATGTATGGTGCTGTGTTTCTGGCTTAATATGAAAAGTTGGCAGTGCACTGATGTTTTGGCTGTTGCCAAGTAGTGCTTACCTTCAGTCAAGGACTTTTCAACTTTGCAACTTCCCATGCTCTGCCAGTGAGGAGCTGCACAAGGAGGCAGGAGGGAGCATGGCCAGGACAGCTGACCCCAGCAGACCAAAGGGATGTGTTATCAACACTGTTTTGGTCACAAACTCAAAACATAACGTGGTATGGTCTGCTGTGAAGAAAGTTAACTCTATCCCAGCCAGATCAAGTACCTCTTACCATCAAAATCAGGTCAAATAAAATCATTATTCCAAAACTAGAAAATTAAAGAGGTGTGGCTTAGCACTAAATCCCATCTGCTTGAGAATGCCTGCAAGAATGTTGTCTGTTGAAAAATCTTTCTAAACGTTAGCAGGGCAAAGGAAAAGCTATCAAGTAATCATTTAGAAAACAAGAAGAATGAAGAAATGTATCTCTTAAAAGCAAATGTATGCACATAACTGTAAAAAACCAAAATCATGGATTCAAACAGTCTAAACAAGCGCATTGTACTTCAATCTTTAAATTCCTCTTTTCTTTTCCTACCCAAGGTCTGCTTGCATTATAACAAAGGTGATGGACTTCATGGATCTTGTACCTTTAAAACATCCTGCACCAAACTGCATATTTGTCAGTATGTTTTGCGTGGCCAGTGCAGATTTGGCAGCAGCTGCAAACGGTCCCATGACTTATTAAATCCAGAATGTTTTGAGAAACTGGAGAGACAGGGAATGACCTCAGACATGATTGGGAAACTACCTTCCATTTATAGAAACATGTATGACATAAGAAATGGCAACAGGTACATAAATGACATAGAAGATGCTAAGTCTTCACCATGCAAAGGTAAATAATATCTTTTTCATACATCAGAAGAGTCACTGTAGTGAATTTAGTGTTTTCACAGGTGTCATCTAGAAAACTATATTCACATCTTGATTTATCTTTTGGGAGGGACCTTGTACCTATCTCATTGACAGATCTTTGTCTTGACACAGATCACTCTTGACAAGTGAAGTCAAGGGAGGTTCCTGAGAAATAGAGTGCTGGTGTTCATAAAATTCTTAAATTTGGGGTTAAAAAAGCCTAACAGGAACTGGAAATAGGGAGCTCTATAATTTTGGGGTTTTTTTGGTAAAATGCATAAAGGCTGTATGCAGAGACCTGTTTAAGCATAGGAGTGGTGGTTACTTGTCTGATTATAAACTATTTAATTGTTTTTCTTTAATGCAGCGATTGTCTAGCACAAGAATTCGCAAATGGCACTATCCTAGTTATTTCTTAGAAGTGTAATATTTTGTTTGCACTTTTCTTTTGAAGTTCTTTAGAATTGTAAGTTAAGCATAGTTTAGCAGGAAAAAAAAAGATAACAGAAGGGAGAATCCAAGTGTGTATGTTCATCTCCACTATTCTGGCTGCAGTTCTTTCTTCCCTTTTTTGTTTCCTTAATGTGCTTTAATTTATAGAAGTATCAAATTTTGAAACTTTATTTTATAGCTGCCAGTGTGATCAGCTGTGTGGAATGCACAGTTAACTCGAGTCCATCTGGAAGTGTAAAGGCATTGGATTCTAGTCTCGTTTTGTGGTGATAGCTAAAAACTGTATCTGAGGAATTCAGCAGTTACAGGGAAGTCAAGTTCAGAAAGGATGGATACAGAGATGAGACTTTGAGTATACAAGGTTATCAAAGGCTTCAGTGTCTTTCTGGAGCTGACTGCAGTTAGGGAGTTATAAACATTGCCTTTAGGCACCTTCCCTAGGGATAGGAGCACTTTTAAGAGGGCTTGTTGATACAAAGTGTATTAATAAGTCTCATAATTCCCCCTCTAGATGGAAAACCCAGCTCTAGACGGGATTCCTCAGCTACAAATGATGATGAACCAGAACAGATATGTTTACATCATCTGTACAGAAGTTGTTACTTTAAAGGTAGGTTGTCTCATGTATCAGTACAGACTGTGTCAAGTCCAGCCTGCTTTTCTTCTCTCGTAAAGAGGAAGTGGTAGACATCTTTCACAGAAAGGGGAAACTTCTGAGTTTATACTTAAGTTTAGTTAAATCCCACCGCTGTCTTGAGTGCTGTAGGAAAGTGTTTGACCTGGCACACCAAACAAAGGAGCCATTTCGTTTGGCTCTGGAATCTGCCCGTGCTGAAGATTGGCTACTCCACCTGTGTTTACCTAAGGGATTGCTGAATGATAGAAGTCACATTTCTAAACAGCAAAGATACGAAAGATACTCTGAATTCTACATTCTCTGTTGTTTCTTCTAGTACTCTTCTTTTCCATCTGTCTTATCTGTCTCCCTTTCAGAATGTTCCAAGATGTTCCAGGAAAAAGGCTGCTGTGCCAGCTTTCTTGTTGATTTTGTGTCAGCCTTTTCCTTCTTGATGTTCTTGACCTGTGGTAGCTCCCTGAGATAATACACACCTTCTCATATGAACTGTGTGGTGCAGTTTCTCCTTGATTTTCCCTGTAGTTAAGTTTCCTTTTGTTCTGCTGTGGAAATTGACCTCGGGTTTATGCGCATGTGCACTGGTGATGTCACCTTCACTCCTGTGACTGCACACTGACTCTTTGAACTCTGAGTAACACTTGTGAGGCCTGGCTCACTGCTACCATCGCTCTTCTTCATGGGGCCTGGACCTCTTAGAGATTTGCCGAAGGGCAAAGGACTTAGAGACTAATGGAATGATAGCTGTGTATGTATCAAAGGAGAGGAAAGGTGATGGTGGTTAACTGGGTTGTATTGGAAAGTGTGGGACCTAGGCGTGGTGGGACAGAGTGAATTTGCTTCCTAGTGGCTGGTACAGTGCTGTGGTTTGGATTTAGCATGAGAAAAACATTGATAACATACTGATGTTTTAGTTGTTGCTAAGTAGGGCTTACCAAAGTCAAGAACTTTTCAGCTGCCCATGTTTTGCAAATGAGGAGGTGCACAAGAAGCTGAGAAGGAGCATGGCCAGAATAGCTGACCTGAACTTGTCAAAGGTCTATTCCATAGAACATCATGCTCAGCATATAAACTGTGGGGAGTTGGCTGGGAGGGGCTGATTGCTGCTGGGGAATGGGCTGGGCATCAGTCAGTGGGTGGTGAGCAATTGTAGTGTGCATCACTTGTCTTTTTGGGCTTTATTCCTCTCTTGCTCTTTGTTAACTTCCCTATATATATACTTATACTTACACTTTATGTTGTACTTTATTATATTTATATTATATTGTACTTTTTTTCAGTTACTAAACTGTTGTGATTTCAACCCACAGATTTTACCTTTTTCCTGTTCTCCCCATCTCACTGGGGAAAATGGGAGTAAGTGGCTGTGTTGTATGTAGTTGCCATCTGTAGTTAAACCATGACAGTCCTTCTCCTATCTTAAAATTAAGCACTGCTGTGCTTTGGATTTTTGCTGAGTAATACCACTTTGTGACGTAGTGGTTAAGCATAAATACATTTTTTTTCCTATTTATAGAATAATAGCCTTGTATGAGCCTGTCATCTTGATTCACTTTTAGTCTCTGGAACTGAGAATGATCTGTGCAATTTTAATGTGCAAAGAGAGTCTAGTACGTACAGAAACTGACCTTCTACCTAAGCCCAAAAATTAAGTGTTGCTTGCTTATGCTGAAAAATTCTGAACTACTGCTTATAATGGTTCCATAGGTGAACACTTTCCCTAACTATCCTTTTGATGATTTTACCAGCTAGGTGTACAGCCCTGAAATGTTGGAGTTCTCTCATAGCCTGTCAAATTAATGCATCTCCTGCTTCTTTTTAAAAAAATTTTTACAGAAAAGTGTATCAGAACCCATTTTCACTTGCCATATAGATGGCAGATCTCTGATGGTAAAACCTGGAAGGACTTCAAGAACATGGAAGAGATAGAAAAAGCATATTGTGACCCAGAAAACGTCAGGTATAAACTTTTATGAAAATTCATAATGTTTGGAGTTTCCTATATTGTACCAGGCCCTTAGTGCCTATAAATTGCTACAGTTCTGTTGTAGTCATTACATAAATAGTTTATTTGGCATTCTTCTACTGACCTCACTTTTCATGAGATTTGGCCCTCCTTTTCCCACAGTCCATATCATGGAAGTGGCAGAATACCTGGAGAGAGAGAGGGAGATACTCTTGGGTGCAGAGCACATGAAGAATATGGAAATACCTTTCAGAGTTTGGAACTGGTTCTGTAGCACAAAGAGAGTATTGGAAGGGGCTCATACCAGTATGCCATGTCCCATGCTGGAAAATTACCTGTTCCTCTTATGTTACAGCCTCTTTGAAGCCCTTCTTAAGTTATGACAGCGTTCTCTTCAGAATGTAGTTGGTCAGCAAGAAGAAGGCAATGCCTGTTTTCCACTGTTCATCTTATGTAACTCACTGATTAAGAAGTGGGTTATGGTTATTGCCCGTAGAACCAATGTGAGAGATAGTACTGTAATGCAAAATACGTACAAACACGAAACAGAGCTAGCATACAGAGCCGTGCAAAGTGCAAAGCACACACTGCTGTGAGAAGTGCACTTTTTGTGTTCTGTTTTTGGGTGAGAGTGACTTAATTTGAAAATCTGTAGTGGGCTTCTGAACCTATGAGTAAAGCTTCACAAACAGTTCTGATTTTTTGTCCTCCTTTTTTTATAGATTTGATTATGCTGTTATTGAACGCGGCTCGTTCTGTGTTGGTTTTCACGATATGTACTGTGGGCTTGCAAAAGTCAGACGTCTTTCTACAGCCTCCTCTGTGACCAAACCCCCTCACTTCATTCTTACAACAGAATGGATTTGGTACTGGAAAGATGAATATGACACGTGGCAGGAGTATGGAAAGCAAGTAAGTGTGCAGAAATGGGGAGACTCCTAACTCTGTGTGAGAAGCACAGAACTACTGAAAAGTGCACAGTGGTTATATCCTCCTCCTCTTTTGTCACCCTCTTCCTCTCACTCATGCTGTACAGGTGGACATTAAAGGCCTAATGGGGTCTTTTCCCTGTGATTTTGATTGGTTCAGGTAGGGGACTGATCACTAGTGAGTCACAAATATTATCAGCAGATAACTATTCAGTGAGTTGTGTCCGATAGGAACACATTAATACATACTTTCCATTGCTTCTGAGTAAAGCCTCCTTCTCCAAAGTTCCAGTAGTACTCAGCATCTTTGTTGGTCTAGTTGGTGAATGTGTGGCCTGTCCTGGTTTCAGCTGGGATGGAGCTAATTTACTCCCTGGTAGCTGGCACAGCGCTGTGTTTGCATTTAGTATGAGAATAACATGAATAAAACAGTGAGATTTTAGTTGTTGCTGAGTGGTGCTCACTCTAAATCAAGGATTTCTCATATGGTGATACATCCTGCACCCACCATACATACGAGAGTTGTTGGTTTTTAAACTTGCTTGTCTATAACAGACCAGGAGAAACTTCTTTTTTCTGTCTGTTTGGTCTGACAGGATGATCTTCATGCAGCTGCTACTGTCTCCAGTGATGACCTGGAGAAAGCTTATTTGGCCAAAAGTTCTCCAAAGCTGACCTTCAAAGCTGGAAGACATGAATATGAACTAAATTTTGAGTGTAGGTTGCATTTGCTTTGTTCTTTTGTTTTGTCCCTCCCTTCCAGGTCTCTTGTGGTTTGGAACTACCGTTTTACAGGAGACAGAAGAGAGAAATTTGGACTTTAAATTTCAGTGCTTACAGAGACAGAGCTTGTATCAAAGTTCTCAGGATAAGAGCTGTTCACATAAGCAGAGTGGCATTCTATTCCTTCAAAGCTTTTATTTTTGAGACGTTCTTGTGCTAGGTTTCAGAATGTCTGCCAGAAAGTCCTAGTATGACACTGATCCTGGCACCAACACAAATGGTGAGGAACTTCTGGAAGACTTGACAAGCCAGCTTCTGGTCTGCTTTAATCACTGGTTTGCAGGAAAACAAATACTTGGGCAAGGTGTAGGGTCCAGAAAATCCTCAGCATTGCAAGATTTTTGCAGATATTTTCTTTTCATCCTGTCTGGAAAGGCTGAGAAAATACCTTGACTATGTCAAAGTAGGAAGAAGTGTTTCCCAAGAGTTCAGGAAATGTAAGCCACTTGTGATGGCACTGTCCTCCCTGAGCTGTTGCCTTTCCTGGTAGCCTTTTCAAAAATTAGGGAGAACAATGGTGAGAATCAGCTTGTCAGTTTGGTGTAGTTGTCTTTGATCCAGCTCTCCATTACTATCTCATTCTGCATGAAGAGAAGCCAAACAAATAAACCCAAACCAAGAAACCAGAAAGGGCATGTTTATCTGCTGTTTGTGATTCAATCAAAAGCAATGCTGGGAAAACTTGTCTGGCTTAGAAATGAAAATTGCACAGAAAATCAATCCCTTTTCTAAGCTTTTTTTAGTAACTTAGGCAAATATATGCAGTGTAGATGTCTTCCTTAATTAAACTTAATTTCTAGGTTTGGTGGTGCCAAGAGGTTTTTTTGTTTGTTTGTTTTCCTGTGTATCTCTGAAGATGAGGCCTCATTGTCCTGGCTGGTACTGACTCTTACTTGTTAGTCTAATGTCACAGTTGCTGCAGAGGTTCCAAGATCCAGAAGGAATACCTCTAAAATTCAGGTTGCTGTGACTTGTTTCTGTTGGTGGTCAATAAAAATTAATGGTCTGTGATAGATGTTGGCTTCTGTTCTACAACTAAATGTAGGAAAAAAATCTTGGTTGCAAAATGAGGAGGAGGGAGCACTTTTGTCGATATTTTTGACAAAACAATTTAGTGACAAATGCGGCTGCAGTGTGAAGGCTTTGGAAAACATCTTTGATTGTTCATGGGATTTTGTTTTTCCCAGCCATGATGCAGAAAAACCTTCGCTACAGAACAGAGAGAAAGATTTGCAGAAGACCTAAATTTGTCTCTCAGGCAGAGGTGGAAAAGACAAGAGCCAGGTAAACCACAACTGCTCATTCTGAGGTGATGGGTTTAGTGCTTTGTGAATGGACAACCTTCCACGGGTGCAAGTAGGATGAAGAAACAGCTGTTAAGGCAATTTTGAAAGACATGGAGAGGGAAAGGGACATACCTTTCCTACAACCACGTCTAGCCAGGGTAGTGTTGCAGCCTGGCCAGCAGTTCTCAGTCAACTCAGGAACCTCTGTGCTGAAGAAAATTTGGGCTTGGCCACAGGAGGTGTGGAAATGTAGGAAATAATTCAACATGTAGCAGTGTTGGAGGGAGCTGCTGATTTGAACAGTGAATACAGATGGAATCAATAATGTTTTATGTGTACTAGCTCTTCCTGAGAGCTAGTACATTGAATAATTTTCAAAGCTAAGTGCAAGTTTAGAAAAATGCTTTTGAGAGCAGCCAGCCAATCTGAAAGGAGAGCAGTAGTTGATACAGGTAGAGCAAAAGGTGGGAGCCTGCAAGGAGATACAATTGCATGTAACAGCCAATTTATGCACATTCCCTTGCAGCACACAGTCCTCGCTTAAACACTGACAAGAGCAGCTAAACATGCTAATTAAAATTGGGGTGGAAGTAGAGGGGAGGGCTGTATCTGTCCTGTTTCTGTCATACTGATGTGATACTGAATGCATTTGTATTTACCTACCCCGGTGTAGCAGAGCTTTTAGATATACGTTCACCTCTGCAAGAGAAATCCTTATATGTTTAGTTCAGAGTATATCTTTCTTTTTTTTCTGATTTGGCATCTTGCTTCCTGACATAAGTCTTGACACGATGACTTGGAACAAATATTTTCATGTGCTGAACAGAAATGACAGTTTTGAAATATTTTTGAAATGTTCAGTTGCCTATATTCTCCCTAAGCTTGACAAAAATGTTTAGTATAATATGTACATAAAATGCCATGTTTAGTTTTATTTTAATTGTCTGTTTGTAATGTCTTATAATCTACAGGGGCATTAAACATACAGAAGGGTTTAAGGGCATTCCAGCTCACTGGGACAAGTCTGCCCTGCCTGAACTAGGATTTAAGGTTTGGAGCTTTTGGGGTTTTTTTTTCTGTCAGTCTTGTCATGTAAGGTTTGTTCCACCACAAGTTTGGTGTTTCTTCTGGCTTTGTAAATGACTGTTTCTAATGTAGCATAATACAGAGGTATTGGTAAGTTTGAGCCTGATATCACACTGGGCAGACCTGGAGGTGAAACTAGACCCAAACTTAAACAAATGGTGGAAGTAAAACTGTGACAACATGGACTTTCATGGCTGCTATTAATCCCTTGCCTTGGCAAATTTGCTGTATTAACAAGACTGCTACTGGTGCCCAAAATACATAGTTCTGAAGTCCCAACACATGCTGAAGCATCAGAGGTAAATGATGCCTCTGAACTTCAGGGTAGCCATTCCCTTAGACTGTTTGTATGTTTGTGGAGAGCTGCTGAAACCAGGAGAGTTCACAGAATCACACAGAATGGTTGGGCTTGGAAGGGGGGACCTCTGGAGATCATAGAGACCAATCCCCCTGCTAAAGCAGGTTCACCTGGAGGAGGTCACAAAGGATTGTGTCCAGGTGGGTTTTGAGTATCTCCAGAGAGATCCCACAACCTCTCGGGGCAGCTTGTTCAGGATGGGATCTTTTATTATTATGTTTATTGTTATTTTATTCACTCCAGTGGCGTAAACTTGTTTACCTTTGTAACACACCCAATTAATATCTGCGTGGTTTACCTTCTCTGACTTCCTGTCTGCTTCCACCAGCTTCTCTGTCAACTCTAGTAACTGTACCTACAGAAAAGGTGTTATCTGATGCTCAAAAATCACTAACTTGCAAAATGCAAATCCTCAAGAAGTTGTCACTAAGAAATAGGGAAGACTAATGTTGACATTTTTTATGCTCCTATGAAAACATGCAAGTAAACTTTGCTTCCTTTCAGGACTGTCATGTAAGGAACTGATTTTTAGTAGCGTGACAATGCTCTTCGCTAAAATTGTTCGAATAAAGCCTCTTCAACTGGTTTAGAAACACAACAGGCAGGGCAGTCTGTGTTCACTGGCTGTAGGGAGTGTAAAGTGAAAAGATCCTCTTTGGTTTTCTGCAGTGTAAATTCTCAGTTCGTTTTTTATTTAGGTGCTCATTTCTGCTATGTATTTAGATACCGTTTGATGCATGCAAATACATCTTGACCGAAATATTAAGAGGGGCTGTGGCTGCACAAAAGCATACAGATCCTTTATTGTCCTGTGAGAGAGCAACCTGGGTGTCATAAACACTAGAAGTTAACGTTCCCTAGATCAGAGCTCACTTTAACAGAGCGGGGATCTTCAGTCTGCATTTTTTCCTAGATTATTTTCACTGCTCATACCTCTGCTTCACAGAAAAGACTTTAAATGTCTGAGTAGAGCATTAGGTAGGGTGGCTTTGTTATGATTAAGTAAAACATGAGAGTAGGTTTTCAAACTTTTCCTTGCAGCTGATTGAGCTTGACTGTTCTTCTGAAGAATACAAAAAAGTCAAGATGGACTTTCAACGCACAATGCCCAGAGCAGCCATTAAAAGGATTTGTAGAGTTCAGAACCCATCCCTCTGGGAACTGTATCAGTGGTAAGTGTAGAACACTGCTCTGGTATGTATGCAGGATGTTTGTTGTTGCTGCAGTTAGCTGTGTACTGTATGCTAGACACACACCTTTTCCCACTGAAATACCTACCTAGCATCAACGTTTAGATAAAGAGGTATCAACAAACCCAAAACTCAGTCAAGACACAGAGCTTATAATAGTCAGATTCAGAGCTATGTGGGAGGAATCCTTGCTCCTGACTTCT
Organism: Platysteira castanea; assembly: GCA_013397175.1. Lineage (NCBI taxonomy): Eukaryota > Metazoa > Chordata > Aves > Passeriformes > Platysteira > Platysteira castanea. The sequence continues at coordinate 668,159 of VYXC01005727.1, forward strand.
GCCAGGCCTGTGTCCACTACAGCCTCCTTCCAGTGAAACCTTGAAAGTGGTAATGAGTCACATCTAGCACAATGTTTTGCAGCTGGTCAAAACTGAAACAGCCTTCAAAATTAAATGCAAAACTCATGGAGGGCAAGCCTTAACATGAACTCGTTTGTTCAGGGAAAAAAAAATAACGCTGAGATTCCTCCCTCTCTCTTCAAAGGCAGTGAACAAAAGAAAACATTTGTAGTATTAATGCATTTATGTATAATGAAAGCATGTTTGTGTGCAGCTAGACAGCAAAGTTTGCATGCCCAAATTAGGCTTTACTGTAAGGATTTTCAGAATATACTCTGTAAAATTGTTTCTGAGTGCCAGTATGGCTGGAACCTGCAGGGACAGCCACTGTGGAACTGCAAAGATTGTGTTTCTCATCACAGGCAAAAGGACCTAATGCAGAAGACCAATGGTGGAAAGGCAGCAGATGAGCGATTTCTTTTTCATGGGACCAGTAAAAAAGACATTGATGCCATCTGTCAGCAAAACTTTGACTGGAGAATCTGTGGCCTTCATGGGACAGTCTACGGCAAAGGTTGTTTTTCAGCTCTTCCAGTAATCCTAGACTTGCTAAAAAATTCTCAGTACTCACTGCAGAGGTGTAAAGTTTAGGAGGTGGTACTTGGCCAGTCCTGGGCTTCTTTCTGTCATGATGTGGGCAACAGAGCTGAGTTTTCACAAGGGTCATTTGGAGCTAAGGCACACTGAAAGGCCTTGGTCTCCCTTCTCCTAAGACCTTGCAAGAAAAGGCAGACTTAGGAGAGGTCAGTTGTAGGGATGGTTTCTGCTAGACTCCAGGCTTACTGCTGTTCCAGTTTCTCCCAACTCCTATATGAAAGCAGCCTGGCTTTTTTTTTTTTTGGGGGGGGGGGGGTTGTTCCCCCCCAGGAATCTAAATGCCATTCTGGTTAGAGGCTTTTTGCCTTGTTAGCAAATTATACCCTTTTACATTGTCCTGTGTGCAGGAAATTACCAGCACACCGAGTGGAATAGCTGAGACAGGCTGACTGGCTGACTACCCACCTTTCTGCTTGAATACTTTGTAACTCTCAGAAATGTTAGAGAATCACACCATACTGCCAAGATGGAAGGGACCCACAAGGATCATCAAGTCCAACTCTTAAATGAGTGGCCCATATGGGGATGGAACCCACAGATGTGCTGATGAATATTAGTAGCCTCTGCCAGGAGGGGAAATTCGGTGATATTGGGGAAGGTGGACATCTAAGATCAGGAAGAAATCCTTTAGAGGATTATGATAACATTTAAAACATTGCTGGGATGGCTTTTTAATATGTGTGCTGTGAAAACTAAAAAGTGTAGGTAATGCATAGTGGTCATTTTCACTAAGAGGGACATACAGGACAAGTGAAGGCTTTGGAAAGGCTGTTCATGAACTGCATAATTGATTTGTTTATTAATTCATTTTCACACAGTATCACTTTGTTCCTGCAGTGTTGATGTCTTACCAACTGTGTCTTGGTGTCTCCTCTGCAGGAAGCTATTTTGCAAGGGATGCATCTTATTCTGACAACTACTGTGGGTCAGACTCACACACCAAGACCATGTTTCTGGCACGAGTGCTGGTGGGGGAGTTCACTGTTGGTAGTTCTGATTACGTTCGGCCTCCCATGAAGGACAGCCAAAACTTCTATGACAGTTGTGTGAATAACTCTTCAAACCCTTCTATCTTTGTCATCTTTGAGAAGCAGCAGATTTATCCAGAGTATCTCATAGAATACCAGGCATCAGCAAGACTTCTATAGCAGCCAAACCTGTCATCCTTATGTTTAACTGGTTTAAACGTTTTTTTTAGTTTTGGCTTAAGAGAGAAAAACTGATTTTGAAGAAGCTGTGTGATCAGATAGGTGAGTGTTCAGAAACATTTTTTCTCTATCCTTTCTGTGCTATAGAAAACAAGGCATAAAAAGACATAGAGGATGTTTTAGAATTCCTAAAATCCTGTGTCTATATCCTGGTTTTAGCAGCTTTCACATTTCCCTCCATTATGAGATCCTTTCATAAATTTATCAAAGAATTTACTGATGGTTGTAGCATGAGGATTGGCCAAGGCTGCCAAGTTTAAACAGTTTTTAGTTATTGTTTCAGGATAGATCTTTAGACGTGCTCATTGGTCAGAGGCTCTGTCCCTCTGCCTGTTTATCTCTTAACTCAAAACTGAATGGTTTTTTATTAATCTGTCTCCTGTAACAGTAGACATTCAGGTGTTTGCAAATGTGATTGTACAATCTCTGTGCTCAACGCGTTGCATAAATTCTTAGTAGCAGTCTTTTTTTCCCTACTTAATCTGCACCAACAAAACCTCAGAAATTAAACTTGCTTGTTGAAGAAGAACAGAGACCTACTTTCACTTGTTAATTTTCTCATTTAAAACAAGTACCAAAGATACAAGCATAACAGGGGTTGCTTGGTGCTGCGTGACTCAGTTGGTTTACTCTATCAAATAAATACTGTATTTTATGTCAGTGGGAACACAAGTTTTTCATGACTTTCACTGTGCCTACAAATGAAAGAGTTCTGGCAGGTGCTGTGGAGGAAGCAGAGGGGGCAACTCACGCTGTTATTTAATACCATACTTAGGAGGGAAATACACTGCTTGTCCTGCTTGATTATCAGTACCTTGTTTCTGTGGATGAACTTTACGGTTCCCTTACAGCTGTTGGGAACGATGGTGAGTGACTGTCTCTCATCAAGTGTACTGCCTCTTTGGGTGCAGGAGATTCACAGGTTTCCTGTGTGATCAAGCTATCTTTGGACTTTCTTCAGGAAAAATGTGCTTACCCAGAAAGGGGTCTTCAGCCACAGAGCTGAAACCTTTAAAATCTGAAGATTAGGTTGAATAATTATGCCCATCAGAAGAAGATAATAGTGTTGAGCAGTCAGCCTGTATGTGTGCAATCAAAAAACTTGAGCTGGCAAATATTTTTTTAAGATTAAAGTTGCTGGTGCATAGACAGATACTTTATCATAGGTTTAATGTACTAAATTAGCTATAAGTTAGCTATAGTGTACTGCAAAAGCCTTAAAAAATACTTTATATATGACCTAAAAAAGCTCATCTCTAGCTGGATTCTGTATACCTCCTTTTAATTCATCTGGATGATGATTGACAGGTGTACACTGGGTAACTCTTTATTACTTCAGCACTGTGAGCCAGGAGCTTGGCCATGATTAGCTGGAGTAAGGCTGTGCACACCCTTTTTTAAGTGAACTGCAAATGTGGCAGCATGATACCTAAAGGAAAATACTCCTATTTGTGTTTAATCCCAGTAAAACACAGGATAGGGAAAGGCAAGTTAACTGTATTATTTCTTCTGAAAGGTTCATAATAGAACATAAATGATAAATCTCATGTCAGCAAATGAGCTTGTCAGCAAATAGTACATTCATTGAGGAGGATAACATTTATGTAGGAAAGCTTTCCTACCTCTGCAGAATAAGGTTTTTCTGCCAAAACAAAAACCATATTCATCTACATGTTAATGGCAAATGAGAATACTGGTAGTATGCCTTTTGTCCTCTGAACATAACCAGAATTCCAGGTAAGAACTAGGATAGCTAAAACCATGGTAATCTTCTGCCAGAAAATTGAAACAAACATCCTTTTTCAAGGAAAAAAAAGTTGAGATATTTTTATTGACCTTTTTTATTGTATTTTTAAAAACTTTAACTTGATTCTTGGAGAGGATATGTGTATGCTCGTGTGCGTGTATGAATGTAAGTAAAAGAGCGAATAAAATGCCTGATTGTAGTACTTTGTCACCTGTTATTTCTCTGTTATCACAGAAAAAGTTGACATGTTTTCCACTTTTGAAACTGCAGGGGTAACTTTCTTGTGTATAATAAATAAACAGGTATTCAAACCACTAAATTCCTTCTGATGGTTTTCTCTTTTCAATACTGAAAGTACAATGTTTCAATACACTTGTGAGTTTTTGGAAGCTACAGCTGTTTGGATTGCATTTGGAAGTGAACGGATTAAAGAGATGTTTGCATTTAATCCAAACTTTAGACAAAAGTAATAGTGAACCTCTTTTCTGAGTGAGGAGGATCTCGTTTGGCTACTTGAAACAAGCAGCTGAGCAGGAAGAGTGCAATAATCTGTCACTCACTCCCACGCCATGTGAGGAGAAAGATAAGCTGTGAAGGTTGTTTCCTTTTTGGGTAAGAGGTCCATCCTGGCAAGACAGACGGCACAGCCAGCAGAAGAGTGGGGGCTTTCCTGTGCCAGCAGTGGGGTATGGAGCATGGGGGTTTATGAACCCTGATCCCACACCTGCTGGGCTGGGAAGGGGGCTGGCAGCCAGCCAGAGGCAATACACTGCACCCTCTAGGAAGGGTTACCTGCAGCCAGGTTTGTCATGCTGTTCTGACTAGATGTTAAAAGATGTGAGTGTCAAAATCCTGCGTAAGTGTTGGCAGCAAAGCAGTGGCAGTATCTGCTGTGGACACCTGCAGCCTGGCAAAGTAGGGGCTGGTGGGTGAGAGGAACTTGGGTGGATGGCACGTACCAGCCACAGTGGTGTACTCAGTGTTGCTGGGCTTGGAGAAGGAGCTTTGCTTCTAGGAACCATTGCTCAGACCTGCCTTAGGGCCAAAGGGCAAGTGGGAGTTGCAGAAATGCTGCTTAACTTGGAGTACACCCAGCAGAAAGTCCAGGTGGCATGGCTGTTACATGGGCAGCATTACTGCTGCCTCCCTGTTTTGCCAAGGGATAGGCTTCACAGCCTCCGTGGCTGCCTTGCAAGTCTTGCTTCAGGCCCATCAAAAATTTGTCTCTACTGCAGAAATCCTAGCAATTGAGGGAATCCTCCCTCCTTGAAAGTAGCCCCAGCCCCCAGCAGTGCAGGGAGAAAAACATCTTGGAGACAGATGAGATTTTTCAAAGTCAGAAGAGAGTGGGGCCAGTATGAACCAAGCAATGTAACAGACAGTTTATAATCAGCTTTAAATTCTTTTACCATGCTTTCTACTGTAAACACATGGAAGAGTCTGGTATCAGGTGAAGTTATGTCCAGGATGTTTAACAAAGGGAAATAAGAAGGCGGTCATTTCCTGAAGTATCTCACACAGAGAGGAAATTCTGCAGTTTAATGCCAGGTAAGAATAGATAGTTCAAATTTGCAATCCATGAAACATAATAATTTCTGCCACCCAACTCTGTTTTTCTAGGAGTCCTATTTATAAAGTAAAAAACTGTAAAGCCTTTTTTCTATCAGCAGCCTTATTAAAAATACCATTTGATACTGACAGCTTTCTGTCATCATTACAAAGACCAGAAGACATATTTAATAGAAGCTTTCCTTTACCAAGCAGCCTTTGCTTCATATCAGCTGTCAGAGAATGACTAAAATCCTTTTGTAACACAGACGTGCCCAATTTTAAACAAACTCACAGCTCAGCAATGCAAGACGACACACTTGCTGTTTCTGAGGAGAGGAATTATTTTAAACCAGCTTCCTTGTTCTTCCCTAGACCCAACTGCTGTTGACTGAAGCATGTTGTACCAGAAATGCTAAACAGTTACCATTACTTAAGGATATAAAGCTATGTTTTGCTGTTGCAACTATACACATAATGCTGGGAGCGGAGTTTTTTGTTGTTATTGTTGTGTTTTTGTTTTGAGGATTTTTTTGGTAGCTTTTTCTTAGTGGCTTTTTTTTTTTTTTTTGAGGTTTTTTTTAAAAATTAATTCTAAAACCAACTCTGCTCAGGATCATGTTATATAGGTGCACAAACACACCGTGATTACGGTGATATTACCAGTTTCTGTTTTGGACGGCTGCCGGCAGTCTGGTGCCTTGTTTTTCTGGAAACGAGTGCTTCCAGAGGCTCACTGATCCCTCCCCCAGCTCACTCTGCAGGTGTGTTGGTGAGCTCACAGAGCCAGGGTGAGGTCCAGCGCCACTGAGTGTCCTGGTACAGCGTCTGCAGTGTCTGGTGGCTGTATTTGTATAAACTGCTGTTGAGAAGGAGCAAATGCCTTGGGGCTCTTCCTGTATTGCTGGAAAGCTGGCAGCCTTTTTTCTGTCTTCTCTGGCTGTCTGTCTCAGCCTGCATGTAGGACAAGGGTTGATGCACTTCCGGAAACCTGACTTCAGATGCAAAAATAATTTCTTTATTCCATAGTGCTACAAACCGACAGGTGAAAACACGTAATACTTCCTAACCAGAAGCCTGCAGAACAGCTGAAAGACTGTTAGCACAGACTCAACTGAGTTTACTTGTACACATACTGTCCATGTTCAAGACTCTTGGTTCATTTTCCAAGCCTGTAACATGTGATGCACAGCTGCACCCACTGCAGGACTGTTTTTTCCCAGTGGCATCAGTATTTGAAATGATGCTGGTGGATCATCATCCCAGTCATACCCATTTGATTCCAGTGCCAGCAAGAGATGCAGAGAGCCTGGAGAGGGATCACAGATCAGCAGGAGAGCACCTGAAGAGCAGCACAAGGGAATTCCAGCCACTCCAGCCCAACTTGAATGCCTCTGTGCAAGCACATGCAGAATAAAAAATGGGGTTAGAGACGTGCACTCCTGCAGGTCTGTGCTCTCACTGGCATGACACAGACATGGTGGGATGGCTCCTGTGACTGGAGGGCTGGAATGGAAGGTTACAGGCTTTAGAGGAAGGACTGTTGGAGAAGATGAGAAGGGGGTGTCACCCTCTGTCAATGACAAGGTACAGTGCATGGAGCTCCTCCTGGGGATGGATGAAGAGCTGACTGAAGCCTTACAGGTCAGGATTACAGGGAGGGATGAGGGCCCCAGGAAAGCTCATCAATATTCAGAGATCACCTCCTCCAAGATCAGGGGTTGTGCATCCCAATAAAGAGGAAGTCAGGCAAAATTACCAGGAGACCTTCATGGGTGGAGGAGCTCCTGAACACACTCAAATACAAAAAAAAATCTAAAGGGGGTGGAAACAAGGACAGGTAGCCTGGGAGGAATACACAGAAATTGTCTAAGCAGTCAGGGATCAAGTTAGGAAAGCTAAAGCAAGCCCTAATGTAAATAAATCTGGCCAGGCATATCAAGGGCAACAAAAAAGGCTTCTATAGGTATGTCAGTGATAAAAGGACGACTAAGGAAAATGTGGGCCCTCTCTAGAAGGAGACAAGAGATCGGGTTACTCAGAACATGGAGAAGGCTGAGGTACTCCATGACTTCTGCCTCGGTCTTCACTGCTAAGTGCTCCAGCCACACCACCCAAGTTGCAGAGGCAGGGAAAGGCAAGAACAGTTTGTAGAAAATCAAGTGTAAGAAAGGGACAAGCTTGATTTAGGTTTGGATTTAGGCTTTTGTCAAAAATGAAGCACATTACAACCTCTTAATTAATGTAAGGAATACAAACAAGCCTTTGACAGATGACTTAAGATGGAATAAACTTCCTGCTCATTCAGGTAGGTGGGAAGTTTTTAGGCAAGGCCCATCCAGCTTTTTGCCAACTGTGTGTATAAGCTGCACAGTAAATTAGCCTCCAGAATACTATTTTTAGAAGGAGAAAAATTATGAATAATATGTAGAAACTAAGGTAAATACAGCATGTTGATTTTCAAATCAATAACAATCAATCCATCAGCAGTCCATATAATCAATGTGTCTGCAACAGGGCACTTCTGTTTAGCATGCCAGAGATGCTCCGTGGAAAAAGGAACAATTCCAAGACTGCCCCAGTCAGTACTTCACCACTACTACCCATAGAGATCTGTTTTTAAAAAAGAAATCACATGAAAGAGAAAGAGACAATCTTTGAGGAACAAGATCCAGTAATTCGATCAGTGTTCAGGCAGCATGTGGGAAGAAGGCAGCAAAAGATGCTTGCTGGAGAGAAGCTCAGGGGCCTAGCCAGGCATCAGTGAGCAGATGGCTCCATCCCTGCAGTGAAGCTGAGCAGTCAGTCTCTTCCTCCTGCTGCTGCAACACTTCTCTGTGCACACCACCAAGAGAGATGCTATACCTAAGGAACGCTCAAGCAGACTATGCCAAGCAGGCAGAAGGTCAAGACTTGCAAAGAACCAAAGGTGCTTCCTTATTTTTATAGTGCTGCAAGAGTTTTTGTTATATACAAAAGATTTAAAGGAAAAAAAAAAAGAAGAAATAAATCTTTAAAAAGATCTTGAGACTGTGCCAATCTCTTCTCATGGTTCTGTTGTGGTTTAACCCCAGCCAGCAGCTCAGCCCCTCAGAGCTGCTCATTCACTCCCCAAAAGTGGGATGAGGGAGAGAATTGTAAGAATGAGAAAACGCATGGATTGAGATAAAGACAGTTTAATAGGTAAAGCAAAAGCCACACAAAACCCAAAGAATTCATTCACGATTTCCCATGTGCAGGCATGTGTTCCACCACCTTAGGAAAGCAGATCTCCAGCAGACCTAACAGTGACTTGGGAAGTCAAATACCATCACTTTGAATGTTGTCCCAGTTCCTTCTTCTTCCCTTGGTTTTATGTGCTGAGCATGGTGCCACAGGGTATGGAATGTCCCTGTGGTCAGTGGGGGTCAGCTGTCCCAGCTGTGTCCCCTCCCAGCTTCTTGTGCAGCACTAGCTGTGTGGCGAGTGAAGAAGCTTTGCAGACGAGTAGGACAGAGGGGATGTGAGGAGTGGGAGTGAATGGCTGTGCTGGCTGGGAAGATGCGTGTGCACAGTCACACAGCTAGGACAGCTCCATGGGGCTGCTGCAGCTGGCAATCAGACAAGTTCCTTCCTGAGGGGAGTGAGGCACTTGGGACATGACCTGCTCCGGTGTCACATAAGGAGTCAGGAGAGCTGCTGGGTCTGATGACCCTGGATCCCACTCCTTTGCCACTGGCTCTAGTGCATGCATGCTCTTAATTTCCTTGATTCAAGGAGCTAGACAGGGATGGTGCCAACTGCAATGCTTGGAAAGGAAAGGCCTCCCCATGAAGCAGATGTTGCACCAACACCTTCAGATTACCCTTCAATTTCCTCCAATCCTCCTGCCTGCTTTAAATTTGTATCTTCTTTGTCTCCACCTTTCCAACAGCAGTTCAGCTGCCAGCAAAATGGCTGTCACCCCATTTCTTTGGTCTTAGCTACTGGAACTTTACTGGGAAGCCAGGGAACTCTTCATTATTCTTCTGTCATGTCGATGGAATGTGCCAAGTGCAAATTGTTAATCTAAGTGTATTTAAAATCACTTCAAAGCATGAAGGAGGTGCAACTCCTTCTGCTTTACAGACACAGGGAGAGATTAAGCATTGTGCAGGAGCCTCAGCTTTGATTGTTAGTGGAGTTCATGATAAAATTCAGTGCACTGCGTCCAGGTCTTCTGCTGTAACTGTGGTGCCTTGGGGGCTTTTCTCTAGAGAAGGGACTCACAAGTGCATGAGAAGGGTGTGTCACAGAATGAATTGAAATGAAAATCTATTGTAAATTGTGGAAATTGAGCATGAGGAAAGCATTCTCAAAGACAAGTGAAAAGAAGTGTGATGTAGAAAAGCAAGTGAAAGTAGGATGCTTCTTTACAGATACCATTCACAGCAATTTGAAAACCTCCAAAAAAGACTGTGGAGCCCATTTTAAAAGTGACTGGAGGCTGCCCCAAAGGAGGGCAGTGAGGAAGCACCTACTGACCATCAGAGGGACTCAGGCTCCAACCTGTCCTTGGAGTTTTGAAAAGTGATTATACCCAGTGAATCACTAACAAAGGGTCTCATCCCAGAAGGCTTCAGGATGTGCATTTCCATTTAGCGAGATTCCAGCATAATGTAGACTCCATTTTTTGGTCCAAGTGTGGCTTTTGATTTGAGCTGCAAAGGAATCTGAAAGAAAAAAGAGGATTTTATGTGCAGTTGTATGCGTTTATGTGTGTACGACACCCCCACATACAGACAGACATTTTGCTGGAGGACCAGTTCATACCAGGATTACTGTGGAAGCTGTAAAGTACTTGTTTTACAGTCAGCTGTGGTGGTATAATATTAAATAGGATTTACAGCCAGAGGCTGAGGCAGTGGTTACCCAGGAATGCTGTAGATCTGAACAGAAAGAAATTAACTCTGTAAACTCTAGAGCTGGGTGCAACATCTGTAGCAATAGGCCTATACTAAAGTGCTGAGATCTGGTGAAATACGTACACACATTCTCACCCCCTGTGAATCATGACATTTTGCCTCTGGTCTTGCCATACTGCTCTCCACTAAGGCGGGGCTGTGTAACAGTTATTTTGTTGGGAAAATTATATATCTTAAATCACATTTTGCTTAAAATACGCAGTCCAGGCAGTCCAGGCCTCTTGTCCCTCCTTATTATGGAAGTGTCTCTACTGCTTTTCTCAAATGAAGAGAAGTCACAAAGGCAAATCAGTCGTCCTAAGACACATTGTCAACTCCCTCAGGTTAACAAGTGTGATCTTTAAGCCTCTGTGTGCACAAACCTCAGTCTCTGGGCAGGTCTTGAATTGAAACTTCTGCAAAATCCTCAGTAGAGTCATTTTTGTCTCCAACAAACCCATTTTCATGCCAATGCAGCCACGGGGTCCTGCCCCAAAGGGCAAGTATGCAAAGGGATGTCGTTCCTTCTTGGCCTCCTCTGTAAACCTGAAAGGTGCAGAGATGGAAACCAGTTCAAGAAATACTTTTTGCTCTTGATTCCATGATTTTCATTTAAATTTCAAAAGCTGGTTATTTCAGTTGGTCTTAATGGACAGGTCAAGGGGACTATTGACAGATTATGTCCTGACATCTTAAATAAACAGATAATTGACTTACTGCCATCAGCCTTTGTCAGTTGGTGATTTAAGGAGAGGACATGGAGACATGAGTATTACTTCCAACCTATCTTTAATTAAAATCTCTCATCTTTCTGGATTCAGTTTCCAAGAAGTTTAGACTGCTAAGGCCCAGAGAACTCATGCAGGGTAGAAAGAGATGAGAGGCAATATGGGCTATTTTGAGCTTTAGAAAAAAATAATATTGTGTATTTCCACTAATTCCATCCCCATGCTTAGATAACCTAAATAAGATTGAGACACTACTCCAAAAAGTACTGCAGAGGCCTCTAATTTGAGATTTAAGGACCATTAACTCATGTACTAAGCACTGTTGCATATCCCATGCAAACAGGTTCAGGCAATTCTTGCCTTGCTCACCCCAATATATCANATGCTCTTATTTTATCATTCTTACTAACATTACCAACTGATACAAGCTGAGCAGAGTGTTAGTAATTATGCATCATTCCTCAGGGAAGGTTCAAAAGGGAATTAATCTCAGATTCATAACAAACAGCACTGTGTGAGTCAAGGGGACTGCAGCCCCACTAACCATCTTACCCTTTCATACTACTGTTAAATGCATTAATAAACAATTAAGAAAGCATTTCTAGATAAGCATTGCTAAAAATACTCACCCCAGACTTCCAGTTATTGCTAAAATTCCTCTCCAGCAGAAGCTCTGGGCTTCTCTAACCCTGGCATTGCTCTTCTTCATGGCCAAAAGAGTCTGATGGAGCATATGCCTAGATTTGTTCCAGAAGGAGCACTAGGCAAACCCACCTACACCCCACATGTGTTGTCTTACTGGCAAAGATGGTTCTGGGCTGCCTGCCTCACACCCAGTTGTTTGTGGAGCAGGCACTTTTTTTCTTAATAAACTTTTCAGTGGAGTGGTAGCTTAAAATGCATCTGCCCACAAAACAGATTAACAATATAGCTGCCCACAAAACTAAGTTGTGCTTCCAAACAGCACCACATCAGCTGAAACTCTCCCTGTAAGCTCAGAGCAGCACCTGTAACACAGGGCATGTACAAAACCACAGCTTGACAGGGTTCCCCCCCACCCACTGAAGACAATAAATGCTCCATGTGAAACTATGTCTTGCCAAGCAGGAACCAAGGATCCTAATTTACAGACAGACAGCAAATTCCCAGTGGGAGACAGGCTAGGTTCCACTCACAGTGTACCCACACTGTTACAGTTCAGGTGCAAAGGGTGCTCTAAACCAGCCAGGAGCTGGATGAGTTTCCCAGTGCCAGTGGGAAACTCAATCCAAGCCAGTGAATATACTGTCTCACTTCTGAATTGCTGCACCCAGAAGCAACATTATTCACAGTGTCTGATTTGGAAACAGGTCTGAAAACCTGCGCCACAGTTCAGCCTTGACCAAACCTCACACCTTCTGTGGGATACGCCACTATCATCACTTGTCTGATTTAGTAGAAATAACATGTTTTTATGATCTAAACGAAACTGTGCTCTTCTTGGTGGAAATGCTGGTTTGGATGAATAAATACAGCACCACTGTGGGTGACTGTGGCTGTGAAAGAGCAGCAGAATCCAGTGTCTGCACTGGACAGGTTGGAGTTCCGTGCCCACAGGCCCAAGTAAGGACTTCAACCTAAGAATGAAAAGCATTACCCCATGTACCTCTCAGGAATGAACTTCTCAGGCTCTGGCCAGAACTCAGGATTGTGGTGAAGGTGTCCAACTGCAGTTTCAATGACAGCTCCAGCTGGAATACGCTGCCCCAGCACTACACAGTCTTTAGCTGCTTCCCTAGTGAATCTGCAACAACATCATGCATCCCAGATTATTAATAAAGGCTAACAACACAGCAGGAGAGATCTATAAAAGTATCTGTCTTCATCTGACCATACAGTTTCTGGGGTAACACTTTTTCATGGATAAATACAACAACTGTTGCTGATGCTAGTGTCTTCTCAGGTTATAATCATCTCCATAAGTGAAGTCCATCACTCCAGCCCAGCTGGTTGACTTTCGCCCTTTTCACAGGAAAGCATTTCTGGTTGTGTACTGTTTTCCAAAGCATTAACTGCTAAACTGCAATTTTACTGCTGAAGTTGGGTTTAGACTCATTTTTTATGAAAATTGGTGATGAAATCTGTCAGTCATCTGTAATAACAGGTAGAAAGAGTATGCTGGTTGGCTTCCAGGAAAAAAAAGGATAGTAAATACAGCTCTGAGTTCAGTTGTTTGAGAAGCTTCCCGCTGTTGGTGCAGCACTTGAAACTTAGCAAGGCATGGTTTTAATATTAGGGCTGAGTGTTTCACTGCTGCTGCTACTCTGGAAATACAACCAATTCACAAGCCTTGGAAAACCACATTTCACATACACTCATCAAGGACAGGCATGATGTTAACAACAAAACTCTGCAGTCTTCTCCCACCCTGCAGTGATAGGTGACAGAGGTGTCCTTAGGAACTTCATCATGACAAGACTGAGAAAAGCTGCCTGCCAAAGCCAAGCTTGTCTCTGTAAACCTTATAAAGGATTGTGCGTGGGTGTGCATGTGTGGTGGTCGGTTCTGATCCAGATCTTTGGTGCTTGGGTGGTCACTACAGATCCCAAATCAGCCCAGACCCAAGTGGGTGCCCTGCTATCTCAGTCTGGGAGCTATTCCCTGGCACCAGCTGCAAGCACAGGGGCGAAACAATGTACAGGAATCTCCTTTGCTGCTTCCCACATCCTGATTAAAAAGTTGAACAAAGATTTCAGCTTCAGGGCTGTCAGTCTGGAATCATTACAGGAACGTGTTCTTTCCTCGCTGTCACCCATCTCTCTTTCTCATAGACAAATAAATAACAGAGGCTCCAAACCTGGAACAAAACACTGGCATGCAAAAAACAAACGCATTGACAAGCTATCCTTCTCATTCTTACATGAATTTGGTGATAATGGAAACATGAGTTCTGGGGGAGAAAGTTCTGTGGATAGTACATTCATTACAAAAAAACCCCTGAACAACTCATTTTTTAACACACTTGGCTGCTACTGATTTTTCCCCTAACTCAGCTTTATCCTTGTCATAGGCAATTACCATCTTTCAACAGCCCTGGGCTGTCCTATCCATTCCACATCCACCAGAGTCAAAGCCAGATCAATAAACACCACTGACGACACCAAACAAAACTTCAGAACAACTTTGCTCCATTCTCGTTCTGTCTCCCATCTGACAAACATAGATTGTTTCCCAGTGATACAGCCCAAACTCAAAGACCCCTGTCACTTTAACCAGCAAAACCGTTTCCACTTTACCTACCCCAAGTTTAACACAGTAAAGCCCCATCATCTCATCCAGGAGCAGATCTCCTTGATACTTACTCTCTGAACAATCCTGCAGATGCCCATGAAAAAAAATCTTGACTTCCAATCTTAATTAACATAGAGAAGAGAATATGATTTTATACTTTTTTTATTTTACATGGGTTAAAATTTTCAAAAGCTCTCACTGCAAGCTCAGCTTTGGCTTCTTTCCAGTCATATGAACTTTTCCCCGAGCTTCATGAGAAGCATTGCAACTTGCTGATCACTTTGATATATTCTATTTCTTAATATCTGTATTTATGCTTGTGATATCTTGGAGCTTTAACAATCAAAAAGTTTTCTAATTTCTTTTTCCCTTGTTCTCAGTTCATCAGTATAGCCGAATTAGTCTTGTGTGAACTGGGACAAAACTTTCAAAAATTAATGGATGTTACCATTAGTTTAGCTCTATTAGTGTAATGCAGTGCTAAGTGTGAATGGGGCAAAGTTAAACATTCATGTAAAATACAGCTTTCTGAATTTCAACCCTCCCACAGATCAGAGCCTTCATAACCAGCAGGGTAGGGATGGGTTTTGGTGCATATCCCCGAAGACTGAGCACGCAGAAGTAGCAGCCTCTGGCTTTCTAGGGCCAGACCTGCTTCAAAATGGCTCCATCCTCTAACCCTGGGGGATGTGAAGAATGGTGAGGAAGCAACCTTGGCCAATTCACTGCAAAAATGTGCTTTAGAAATACCAGAATTACCCAGCTTTACATCAACAGGCCGCATTATATCTTTCAAATGCACAAAGCAGTATTGATGTTGGCACAGAGACTGAGAGACCATTGGTCTTCTAGGAGCAGATTTCCATTTAATAGAGCCAGGGAGCTGTCCTGTGTAATCAGAAGGGAAAAAAAGATACCTGAATGCAGGTGGGTACATGCGCAATGTCTCTGCAATCACCATGTCCAGATAAGGGAGTTCTTGTACATTTTGGTAATCAGGGACCATCTGAAAGGGCAGGACAAAAGGAACAATTACATTTTCTCACATGTAAGTGCCAAACTCATCTCAGATTAGCTTTTAAATCATCTATTTTTTACTGGGCATCTTTCCTGTAGAAGAACTCGATGTCTCATCTAAAACAGTAAATGATAAAATTATACAAAAATGTGGGCAGTAATTAAATGTGTGTATAACATTCCTTTCATCATCAAAACGCTTTGGTGCACAGCCCAGCTGAAGATATAATAATAAATCAACTTGCTAGGGAGTATTAAAAGCAGGTCATTACAGAAAGCATCAACAGGTACAACAGAGCTATTGTTTTACACATGTACCAAAATCTGCACGGGGCCCTTGTTTCTTCCCAAGGGCAGGAGCACGGCTCACACTTCATTCACAAGAAACAGCAAGTCCTTCAGTTACTGTTGTGAAAGCTGGAACAACCCCTCTGCACTTTCCCAGGTACAGAAATAAAGCACAGTGATGAAAGTGCTGCGATGCCTGTGGAGGGGTGGAGATGGCACTGGAAGACGCCGGCACCCCAGTGAGGAGCAGCGAGCAGTGCTGAATTGCTCTGCCAGGTAGGGAGGCGCCGAGGCGTAGCTCAAACCCCGCCTGGCAGGACTGCAACAGTGCCTGAGCAGAGAAGCCTGTTTCCTCCAGCCCTTGTCTAGTGCTGCTTAATTTTCATGGTGGCCGATGCATGAGCCCCCATTTTCACAATCCTACAAAGCCGTTCAGCCCTTGACAAGGAGTGGTGGGTGCTAAAACCCCAACAGGGCTGTAGTTCACAAGGCTTTACCCTCTGACTGGCAACAAACAGACAACGAGAGACACCAAACAGCAGCAGTGACACGACTCAGCACACGGACAAACAGGGAATTTCTTCCACTGTTACCTTCCTTGGAAAAAGGACCTCTTCCCTGTTTTATTCAGTGCTCTCAGCAGAGGGCAGCCGAAGAACATCGAATAACCTCATCAGGAAAGGAGAGTTTTGTTTTAAATTAGAGCATCTCCTAAAGACTGACACGGAGTAAATTGGAGAAAAGCACAGACGTCAGACTAGACTAAACCTTTTATGAAGATTTGGGGCCCCTGCCGTTCACAAAGGGGACTGGATTCCACCCTTCCTTTATTTACTACAGCACTTTTCATGTATAATGCATATTTTATTGAATTTTCATGCAAAAACATATGGTACATACTGAAAATACTAAGCAGAGAACAACTCCAGATGGTATGCAGAAAAGGCATACAATAGAACAAGGATACCTTGCTGGATTAGGGTATCCCACTTATTCAGCACTAAGCCACCATGCACCATTTCACATTAACTGATCTTTTCTAGGAAGGAAATAGATACATTCTATTATCCCTGATTTTTGGCTCAGGAAAGAAAAGCAGAAGCAGAGAAAGTAATTTGCACAGGCTGAGTAGAACCAGTGTGTGTGCTCCTCTCTCGGGGGGGAAAGATGCAACTCAGCTTGTCTGTAGCTGAAGTATTTTTTGTCAGTTTATGACAAATATTATCAATACAGGAAGTATGGATTGCACTGACAGCCTTTCAGTGTGGCTTTTATCTTGAAGTGGTGCCTACTAACTCAAACCTTTGGCTTAGGTCAGTGGTTATCAGACGAAGGACTAGGAGACTAAAAGCCACATGAGAACAATGTCTGAAGGCTGTGTGAGGAACAGTACTCCAATAATTCCAATAACTGGAACCAAAGCTGGGAGAATGACTTTTATCACCCTTGTTTTGCAGAAAGGGATCCTGGGGCTGCCTAATTTTGTGTGGGAAATCAGTAGCAGAGGCTGGAAATGCAGTCTCAAATTTCAGGTCTTCAAGGCACAACTCCCTTTCTCCATGCCCACAGAGGTGCTCCACTCTTCAATGCAAATGCATGATGTGGTGTGCATGCTTTTATTTTTTCTGCCAGTTTTACAACTCTCTTTCAGAACTTTCCCCTGTCCTTTTTATACTGCCCTCCTGCATCTCTTTTTGTATCCTGAGTCAGCATCTGAGTCCTGTTCCTGCAATCCCTCATGATTTCATGGCCAGGCTGGCTGAGAGAGGAGTCCAGGCTCAGAGAAAATGAGTGGTGCAGCCAAGAGCACACTGAGATGTGTCTGATTCTCTGAACCATGCTCTTTCCACTGGGCCTTCCTGTCTCTCTCATAATCCCTCTACTTACTTCTGGAGTCAATAATTAAGATAATTATATGGTAACCTGATATAATAAGTAGCCACTAAATCAAATCATACATTGACGAATAATATAACACTAAATTATTGGAGCTTTGATTTGCTCTTTCAAATAGCTTCTATACCTTCAGGGGATTAGCAGTTCAGAAAACAAAACAAAGGTGTAAAACCAGCTGATTTTCCTTAGAAGAAAATTCCTTTTGCTTACATAAAGAAGGAGGGGTCAGTCAAATGGCAGCAGAGTGAACTCTGCTATCATGAGCATGACAGACACATCAGTCATTTCCTACATCTGATGCAACTTAATTATTGGCACTTCCATGCTTTTAGCATCAAAGTAGCTGGACCTAATTTAGTAGTTGTTTGCAAGGTCTGACCTGCAGCTGCGTAAAGTACACACAAGCCAAGCATCTCTATTTAGGAAGGACAGTTTGTTGCTTTTTTTTCCCTTTCAAAGAAAATATTTTCCATTTGTTTTTCCACTCCCTCTCTTAAAAATATGCCTTTAGCCAAGCACATTTCAAAGGAACGTAAATATGCTTTTCTCCCTAAATGTCCCTATTTATATATATCAACTGCTGGCAGGTTTGCTGGGGTGAGGGTGGTGTTGTGCAAACATGCCACTTTAACCCCCCGAAAAAAAAAATGTCTAAATTGCTTTGTACTCAAGATGAGGTGGTTTTTTCACTGACAAAGATTCCTGTCTTTAACAAGCAGAGATGGGGGGCATGAGGGAGGAAAAAGACCTTGCAGATCATAAAACATCCTGTATTTTAATTCTGCAGCCACTGCTTTGCACAGCAGTTTTTCTTGTGCTTTGCATAGCCTCGTAGTGTCTTTTCCTGTTGATGTGGAAGTGAAATGGCCATGTAACATCTTGTGGCATTTCTCTGCATGCATGTTTCCCCAGTTTGGTTTCTGGAGGTGTGGTGGTACAACCTTACCAATCCCAGACCATTCAATCACTTCTGGCATCTAGTTTGGCCACAGACTCGCCTTTATGACTGACAGAAAATCACAAGCCTCCATTACTTGGAAAAAGATGGGAAATTAATTCTTCATCCCACAGAGTACCCTGAGGTGAAATACCAGCAGTGATTATAAAATTGTCTGTGTGCTACAAGGATGACGCGTGTTTTAATCCCCACATAAACTCCAAGAGAGATAACTACCTTCAGATCCACCTCTGCTTTTCAGTACTGGTTTTAGCGTTTTCTAGGCAGGCAAACCTATTTTTACCACCGCCCTCAGTTAACTTTTAATTCCTCAATGAACAGCAAGGGAATCCAAATGCTGACAGGAGCGGTCTGGCCAATCACTCTGCTGCAGTTTGAGATGTTACTGTTCCCAGTTGCTGGCTCTTTGCTGGCTGTGGTTGGTGCCACCACAGCCAAGTCAGCAGAAGGGAACATATGCCTGCACCTCAGTTGCTTCCATACAACGTCCAGCGTGATCCCCTCTTGAGTGACAGCTCAAGATGAGACACTAACTTTTCCCCAAAGTAGCTGATGATCACCCTCCTCTACCGCCCCTGTTTTGGGAATGGCAACTCAAAGTACGCATCAGTGAATAAGAGATTTCCACTTATCCTATTGGCCATGCTCTAGTGGTGCTCAGCATCCAGGAACGAAAAAAAAAATCAGAGAAAATTTAGTGCAGCTGACAGTGTGACGTGCACCTAAAATCAATTTAGAAGCAGCAGAGCCTGCCGAGACCACATTCCTCACAAGGAGCACTGCTGAGTCACGGCCTGATACTAAACCAGCTGAGGTTTCTGAGAAATTGCAATCCAAATCCAATGGCTCATGGGCAGGTGTGGCTGTGACGAAGTCCAGGTCAGAGAGACGACGTGCAGATCTGCTTAAGCACAGATGCAGATCCATGAGTTATCTGTGTATGCATAGCTACACAGCCCACATGGGCTCTCCCCCGAAATGTAGACTTTGGATAGCAATAGGATAGGAGTAAAAAAAAAAAAAAAAAAGCCAGCATCACCCCCAATTACTCTCACCCAATTTCCTTTCAAATTGCCAAAAGGGCTATTCAGACAACAGCCATTCACAAACAGGTCAATAATGTGTCTTGATCAAATGGATCAAAAGCTGCCGATAGATCAAAGAATCTGCCTGTGTTTTTGACCTCTCTTTGGCCACCTCTAGGAGCTGCGCACACTCTAACAGAACTAGAGCCCATGTGCCTCCCTCAGCCTCGGAGAGGGGGAAGAAATGCAAGAATGTGAAGTACAAGAAAGTCAAATTAGGGTTGCCCCATGACAATTTTGCCAACAGCCATACCACAAAAGGAAAGGCTAGAGACAGGACTGCACTCAAAATGCAGATCAATGAAACAAAGGCGTGGGGCGGTTTAACAGGCACCCATCCTTAACTTGCCTAAAGAAAGCTTGTCTCATGTTTTACCCCTTCCATGAAAACATGCTGGAACCCCTATAAAGCACCAAACTAAAGCCTCCCTACAATCTCAGGCAGCAGGATAGGGACCAAGTTGATGAAGTAAAATTTCTTAGCCTTATCCCCTGAACTTGGACCAAACACTTAGAAAATGCTTAAGGCAGACCTCAGGCAATACTTACTGCTCCTCTCTGCTGTCTGTGGTCCAGCCTGCACCTGCCAGGTGAGATGGGTCTCTGAGCCAAGGCACAAGGCAGAACCAGCCAATGCTGCTCGGGAAACAGAATGCTGAAGCTCCTGAGTCCCACTCACTCTGGGAGACAGATCACGGTCTTAAGACAGAGAAGACCATGCCTAAAATCACCAAGTGTCTGTTGGCCACTTCTAGTGACAGAGGCCTACAGAACCTTCTAGCAAAATATTAAGTTCTTGACTACAGAATTGAGGACAAGGTTCAGGAATGGAAAATGGGACAACAAGCCTGATTTCCAGATTAAGATTTTCCAGATTAAGAGACCTTCTGAGCTGCCTAGCACCTCTCAAATCCTTAAAGCACACCTTGGTAGCACTACAGCATCTACCATCAGCATTGTGCCTCCTCACATGCTCTTAGAAATCAACATGGAAGTTCTCAGCTCCATCCACTCTTGCATCTTTCCCCAGAAGCAAGAAAAAGCTATCCAAAACACATACTCCCAAGCTTTCATTTTATTTCTTTGTTCCATGTGGGTCACCTGCCACCTCTTTCATCTGCTTGGGTTGTTATTCAAATGGAATTTTGTCAGGCTCTCACCCCCACCCTTGGTGGCTGCTCACCAGGTTTGGCAAAGTTACTTTGCTCACTGAGGCACATCTCAAGATGTGACAACATTCAGTGCTTCAGACACCTCAAACAAATTCCTCCCAGCTCCTCCTAAAGACTGCGAGTGCCAAATAAATTTAATCTTACAGCTTTTTGTTCAAATCACCTGCCAGTCACCCTCACCTCCAACTCCACCTCCCTGGGTTCACTACCATGCAAGTCAATTGACCGTACGCAGAGGAAGGTGCTGATTTGCAGGCCGAGCTCAGAGCTGCTGGGAAGGGCTGGCACACCAGTTTCACACTGAAAACCACATTACACACAGACCTTGCAGCCAAATTCCCTCCATCACTTTGGTGCAAATCCACGCAGCTCCCTGGGGCTGTATCAGTGTAAGGGAGAGGAAAATGCGGTTCTGAGGATGTACCAAATAGCGCTGGGGAAAGAGCCAGAAGGTGTAAGGTTACACCAATGTCAACTCACTTTAATGTTACTTTGCTTTTTGAATCAAAGAAGTCAGCTCCTGACGGAAGACAGACCTGCACTACCTCCAGTAGCTTCCACAGTGCTAGAACAAGGTCTTTGTAGCATCACTGCTCACAAGGAAACTTCTGTGACATAAAAATACTTCCTGAAACTGAACAGTGTCCCAAAGCCGAACAGATTAACATAAGAGCTGCAACCAAAACAGTCAGAAATTCCCTTCCACCTACATTACTACTGACACATGGTGATCAGCAAGAACAGAACGCATGCCATCAGGTAGAAGATCCAGAAAAAATAAAGTCAGGAAAATAAAAGAAAATCTCTAAGGAAATACTTTAGAAGGCAAGCTACAAATGAAAAGAAAGGAGAAAAAAATCTGTTTCTATTTAGGTTTTGTAAATTTGTCAGCTTAACCTAGTCCCAGATTGCCAAGAGAAGTGTGTGCCCTGAAATGAAAGTCAATTAAATAACTGTGAGACTGGGAGCCTGGGATGCTCTGCTGTCACAAACGAAGGTGCAGGTCCCCACTGTGCTGATACTGCCAGGCCAGGCAGCGTTTCGTACATAAGTACCCTCACTACACTAATTTTTATTATTTTACTTAGGTTAGGTGGGGAAAAGTAGCTCCCATCTAGAAGTGCTCCCTACCTGTATGCAATGCATGCCTTGTTCCAGCTATTTGTGATGTGATATAATCCTTGCCCATGCATAGCAGCAGGCTAAGCTCATCACAGGCGCAGAGACTGCCTCTTTCTTGCCTCCTTGAAAAACACTCAGCCCCCAGGAAATCCGCCCCGGTTCTCTCCACAGCCCACCGAGGCTCGAAAGTCTCTCTTTCTACACTTGTCTGACACAATCAAAATTTCTACTTGGGTGGCAGAAATGCTGAATGGTGAAGGATCCCAGTGGGAGGGAAGCAAGGAGGAAATTAAACAGGAGAAAGGACTGCCAGAGGCCCAAAAGGCTGAGAAAGAGAATTATAAAACTGGGGTAGGTCTGTCCGAAGGGCATGTCACCAGTCCAAAGCACATTAACCACTGAAGTTTGTGCAAGACTTAATCCTTCCTGATACAGAAGTGTCCCTTGATGTTTGCTGCAGATCTACAGGAATAAAGAGGAGGGATTTTTTTTTTCCCCTCTCAGTAGACATTCATGGTATCACATAAGAGCCAGATGATTTAATTTAATCATTCCTGCTCCAGCTGGTATTTTCTGTATGGAGGTGACAGTGCTTTAAATTAGGGCCTTGCATATAAAAGGCCTGTGTGTTTAGTTTAATCAAATGTTCATTTCCTCACGTTATGTTTATATTAAAAGACATCAGCATGAATTTTCATGCTGCAAATAGAGGCTATCTTATGGTCTACGTGCTGTGATTGTTTTCAGTTGCTCTTCATCTCTACTGCAGCTTTATGGACTGAGAGGTGACTCAGCCCCAGGCATGCAGTTTGGGGAAATATGCCCTAGAGAGCACAGTCCAACCTATGAGGAGATCAGAGCTTTTCATAAAATAAATTACTTCTGTAATTCGCCCTTCTTGAGCCAGTGGCTGCTTAAGTCACTGGCTTCAGCAATTGCTGGATGAGACCTTCCCTGAATTAGTAAACAGGAAAACATTCATAGCAGAGAAACTGCAAGATTCTCTCATCACTCAGCATAATTATTATTTGCTCCGACAAGGGCAGGTCAGTTTTAATACCATACAACATTTATGCAGTGCCTGATGCCTTGAAAACATCTAACGTACATTAGGTGCAGCACGACAATAATAAGACTTTACCTCTCCATAGTTGTTTTTCCCCTGAGGCTCGCGAAGCGTTTAGCAAACATTAATTAGTTGGTCATCTTCCAAAAGCATGTGTGAGGTGCTCCTAGTAAATAATCCCTCCCCTACACACAAGGGGCCAGTAGAGGTGCTGAAGACTGAGACCACTGATTTACAGCCTTGAGAGTTGAGTACCCACCAGCTCAAGTCTTCATAACTAGCCTGATTTTTATTTTTCAGCCTCAGTGTGACTCCTGCTCATAAATAGGCAAATGCTGCTCTGAATGCATAGACTTAAAGTGACCAAAAAAGAAAGAGATCCATTGCACGGCATTTAAATGGGACTTAAACAAAAAGGAGCTTTGTTGTTTTCAGCTGCCAAAACCGTAACTCAAGGTTCAGCCTGTCCTTGAGAAACTGATGGTACTAAAAGTACAGATCGTAAAGAAGTGTTTCTGGTGCCAAAGCTTCAATTCCTTGCCGTAGACTTCTGCACCTTCTACCTAATACAGGTAAAATTTACCAGTAAAAGACATGTCCAGTCTGAGCTCCAAATTTTAGCATGTGGCCTTTCTACAAGACACAAAGAAAAAGTTTGCTTCTGCTAAAACTTCTCACAGTTTAACTGAAAATATGAAAAATGGAGAAAGAAAGGGGGAAAAAGTATTTTCTAACGAAAGCTATTCAGTGCCTTTTCCTCTTTTGCTCCCCTGAAAGTTCTGACCGCCTTGGGTACAACAAAGCAATTTAACAACTGGCATGTGAAAATATTTGATAGCACTTGAAATAGCTTTTGTGTTTTCTTCCTCCAGTGTGTGAAGAGGATCTTTGAAAAAAAACCAACATGATTTGTCAGCCCAAAATGCACTACCCCAAGCTCAGTGGGCAGCTGGCTCTGAGCAGGGATGTCTGCTACCATGACACTAGCCTATGACAAACTTCTCTAGATATTCAGATAAAGCTGTCTGCAAAGAATCCTGGCTGATGCCTATTCAAGGGTCCCTTTCTTTTTATTCCCTGACTCTATCTCTCTCCATCTGGGAACACAAAAATTTCCCTAAGCCTGTTCACGCTTAGATTTAGTGAAGCCATTGTGGTGTCATGTTCTGGCGCTGTTTTGTGTCTTTGCTCTCCTCTACCCTTTGTAGACCAGCATGGCACGACTGTCCATCTGTTTATGATTTACTCCTCACAATGACTTGGTCCTGATTACACTGATAAGCACAGTGGGTTATTTGAGGGCCAACTGGACCTCTGTAATGACATTCAAACTGTACCCAAGTTGTGGGAACATTTCCAGTCAAAAAAAGGAAAAACTCCACTGGGTCCTCCCCAAGGAGAGCCTTCCTGTCCTTAAGCCCAGGAAATAAAATCAAAAACTTAGTTTTTTATCTGGAATTCTTTTGCAGTTATCAGTGTCCAAGCGATCCACAGAAACTGAAGAGAAGACAAGAAAAGAAACTGAGGCCTGGGCCTTTCTGATGTTTAAAGATGCATATTTGAGAAGAGATGATAAAGAACAGCATTCAGTGCAGGGGGTCACATGTTTCATGGTCTCCTTTAGCACAGACCCGAATCCCTGAGTTAGAGGAGCTGCCCCCACGAGCAGGAGCTGAGGACAGGGCCTGGAAGGCGCAGCTGTTTGGGGGGCACCATGTAGTGCCAGGGCTGGTAAAGCCCTCCCTCGTGCGCTGACTCACTGGCCCTCGTGAGCACGTGGAAGCAGAGGAGAACAAAAGCACAACTCAAAGAGCTGCAGGATGAAGTCACAGGGTCAAGCAGTGAGAAAATACAGAATATATTCGTAGTCTGAACAAGGTCATTTCCAGCATGTTTTAGGATGATATAAAGCTTTACAGGGAAGGCAAATGGAAAGCATTGCTCACGATTTCTTCTGCTTTATGAGTAAGCTGCTTTGGCCTTTATTTATTTATTACCTCACAGTCCCACAACGGTCCTGGTGTGAAACCAACTTGCTGTTCTTTCTCTCTTGCTTCTCAAAGATACTTTTGCTTCTTGAACCCGACCCTTTCCTGTCTCAGTGCCTGGCCACATCACTTGTTCACCTCTGTATTTCCAAGAACACCCTTATTTTTACAATTTTCAACATCTCACTTCTGTGCTGTCATTTCACTTATGGCCACACTACTTTAATGCCCAGTACTTTATCCTTTATTCTTATTTTTCAAAAATCAAAAGCATCAAGTCTCAAAAGTTCTGGGGTACAGGGGCCAACACGGTGTCACCCAGCTGGGTTTGAGCCAGCCCTGACAGGGAGGCCACTTGATCCAGACACCCCTGAGCCACAAAGGTGGCACCCACAAATTGACACATTTCATAGAATCATTCAACACAAAAGAGTGCTTTTAAGCCAGAAAACTGCATAAAACATAGTGTTCTGCAGGGGGTTCACTAGCAATTTTACCCGTATAAAATACCTAATAAAGGATGGTATCCCATGCTCTTTTATCGTGAATTGAGGCACAAAGATCTATGGATATCTATAGATGGGCTAATTTGTGGGGAGGGATTTTCTGAGTACCAAGACGAAACACAGCTGTAGGCTTTTTCTGTAAAGGGCCTGTCACACACACGAGAGCAGCTAGCATATTACCAACCCTGATCGCTCAAACATTGCGAGCAAGGCCCCAGTATACTTTGAAATTGGCTGGAAAACACATGAGATTTATGACAAATAACAGTATTTTGAACTTCGTATGCCTTCTGGCTTCTGAACTGGGATTAATGTTCTCAAGTCTTACCTTTTCAACTAGAAACCTTTTTTCCTTTGTTTTTTCTTTACTGGTTGTCTTTTGTTTTAATAATGAAATATGAGATTCTGGTTATACACCTGACTTCAGTGTTGAGTGATTTGAGAGAATACAAAACAAATAACAGAGACTTGCAGCCTGATGGCAGGATGCTGGTAATATTCCATTTACAGAGCACCATGGGCCATCCCTGCCTGTCCTTTGGCCATCTGCTGCTAGCACTCAGCTAGAATCATACAGACTTTTTAAAAAAGAAAGGAAAAATCTACAAGACCAGGAACTTCATGTGAATAAACATCAGACAAGCAGGACCTGCCCCTCAGAGTACCCACAGTACTGTAGCACACATTTTGGGGGTGTGTGAGGGGTGTTACTACAAGAGGGGCCCCAAGGATTAATCACCCAACCCCCTTTTGAAAATGCCAAACTTGGTACCTCGGCAAGGCTTGACACAGAATGAAATTGAAACATGCAGACAAAGTAATTGGGGGGGAAACTGTGCTGAGTTTATATATAGCATTTTGTTTCTGCTGAGTACAAGGGGGGAGGTGGGGAAGGGAGGAAGTGAGGGGGAGAGAGGGAAAAGAAAGATAAATTTTGGTTGTTGCTGTCAGATGAAGATCCACTTATCTATGGCAGAAGCCCAGGCAGCTGCATGACTCTAAATGAAGAAATTTAATTAAAAAGTAAAAAAAATTAAAATTAGCAGGGAAAAGAAAAAGAGAAAAAACAGGACTTCTTGCTTCTCACACCTACCCTGATGTATAAATAGAGACTATCTGATGGATGAAGGGTGCTTATTATTTCTTTGACTTCTATGTGCATAGAGAAATCTACAATCCTCTCTAGCGAACCAGCAGGATGATCAAAAAGCCAGTGGCATGTTGCTGCTATTCCAACTTTGCTGCTCTAGTTTAAACGATACCATGCAACATCTTGGTAGCCCAAGTCATAGCCCTAGTCATAAAATACTTACGTCACACTTAAAAAAAAAACGCCAAAAAAATCCCCTAAAGGGAGGAAATCTGGCTCATTATGAAGAAAAGATTTTGGAAAGCAGGTTACTTGGGATCATATTCTGCCAGAGCTACACCTCTCATAAGAAACTGCAAATAAAAACTGCAAATGCAGTAAAGTGCTGGTAAAAACTGCAAATGGACGTGATCCCCTTTTGCACCCCTTGCCTACTTCGACCTGCCTTCTGCCAGCATAACTTAGAGCAACCTCATGGCTTTTCCTGCCTCAGGTCCCAAGGTATTTGCGACACAGCTCGAAAGAGCCAGAGCATCTTGCACTTCTGTCCATACCCACTGCTGCTGCTAACACATTCGCTTCCTATTCCACATTATGGCACAGTAAGACAGATCGGTATTAGTACTTTTGGCCTCTCTTCATGTGCATGGACACGTGTGCATGTGTACTTTCTGTAACACATCCATCTATGTGAAGTGGCATAAAAATGACTAAATATATATATATATTTTAAATCTCAGAAGATTCAAAGTGTCATTGCTGTGAAGTCAGAAAATTCATTCCAAGTCCTATTTATCTAGGTCAGAATGTGGGAAGACTTTTTTTTGTGTTCTGCATATGCACGTCACTGCTTTTGCTCCTTGGTACTACACAGGCTGGGAGCAGAAGAGCCAGGGAACGTGCCAGCTTGCTCCCTGCTTCCTGTGGACTAGATAGAAAATTCCCTTTTATGATCCTTATAATGGAGCCTTGTCTCATTTTTGCCACAAGAGATGCTTTGGCTGGTATATGACAAACACCATGCCGA
Source organism: Platysteira castanea (assembly GCA_013397175.1). Taxonomy (NCBI): domain Eukaryota; kingdom Metazoa; phylum Chordata; class Aves; order Passeriformes; genus Platysteira; species Platysteira castanea. The sequence continues at coordinate 695,454 of VYXC01005727.1, forward strand.
CAGTGACTATATGTAGCTCTGCCTCAGTGCCACATCACCACTGGCTCTTCTTTAAAGCAGAAGAGAAGAGCGCCCTGCAAAGCAAGGAACAAGTTAACAAAAGGCTTCATTTATCTCCAGCTGATACCAAGATGACAGCGGGAAATGCGGGGTCAGATTCCAGGCACATTATTGCGAGGGCAGGAGGAGTGCGGGGAGTAGCCCTTGTGTGGCAAAACCATGGGGCCTGCTAGCAGAAGGTCAAGTCCTGACGCAGCTTTCCAAGCACATTTGGGGAAGTTTTGTCCTCCACCACTCTTATTAAGACTGATAAACCTTAATCATGAGATTGTGTGGATACTGCTGGCATGCTCAGAGGACGGCAGCATATGATGCTGCTGTTTAAAGCCTGATCATTGCATGGTACTAACAACAAATCCCCCGCTTTTTTAAAGAAAGGTTTTATGTCATGAGTAAGGTAAACGCTGGCAGCTAATACTGATATTATACAAAATAAAGCTAAATCCTGAATGGAAAACGAAATTGTGGACAGACTACTGGAACAGAAATTTTACACATTCCTTCTGTGTAAATAAAGAAGTGGACTTAACCTGCCATTAAAGCTTTGCTTTACGATGTGCAATTGCTGGGGGGAAATGCTTGTAATGTGTGTAATACACTCACCCACAAACCAGCAACAAACCAGCAAAGGAACTCACTCTTTGCCTACCTTTACATGTTAAAAATAGCTGTACTTTAAAGTTTAAGGGATCTGTTCTGAAGGTTTATCTAGCTATGATGTCCTTGGGTTCCAAACAGAGGCTGGGATCCATCAGAATTCTCCCTGCTCCCTGCACCTCTGACATCTTAAATTATGAAGTGGGAACCATGCAGGGAAGCTACAGCTGCTGTAAGACCTGTGGAAGAGGAGCTGCACCAAAACTGCTCCTTGAGCAGACACCAGGATGGGTTCCCGGAGCCAGTGTTAGGATGTAGAAGCCAGGCTCATGCTGCTCTCGTTGTCCCCTGCTCCCCAAAATCTAGAGGGTCAGCTGTTGAAACAAGGCCATGCCAGTCCACTGCGTGCAGCGCTACCAGCACATTCCTGCTCTGTCCTGGACAGTGCTTTCCTATTTGATTACTTTTTCCATCATGCATTTCTTACTTCATTAAGGGGAGTTATTAATCACGTGGCCCAGGAGTGGTGGGGCTTCCCTTGAACCCAACATTACCACAGTGAGGGACGGAGCCAGTGTTTTGCTTGGGGTTGGTTCACTCCCTCCTCTCTCAAGCTGAAAGATCACTCGTGTTCAGTGTTGAGAACAACCAGGCCCCACACAGGATACAACAGGCTCAGCTCGGTGGGGAATGAAAAGGATATAGACTCTTTTGTCAGCTTGACTTGGTCTTAATAATGTTTAAATAGCTGAAGGTCACTAAATTAGAGTTCAGAAACTTGGCACAAAGGCCTTTCTCTAAGATTATCAAGGTTTGCTGAAGTAAGACAACAAAAGAGAATAAACCAAACTGAGCAAAACCAACAGCTGCTGCTGCTGAGATGTTATTCTTCTCATTAAGCCTATACACTGAGCCTATAGAGGAGGCAGCATTTCCTGTCTCTCTTGCTGACAGTTCAGTATTAGGGCACAAAGGCAGGTCACTGTCCTTGGCGATACAGTAAACAAAGATAAGCACTGAAAGCAACAGAATATTTTTTTAACCCTGATAATTCACTCAGTATGAATTCCATTGTGGAGAGATTTATTGTTTACTTAGAACTCCTCAAAAGAGCTCCTTGAGAATGTGCCGGACACAAAACACACATTTCAGCTGAAAGCACTGGCTAGGCCTGCTCAGGGCATCTGCTACTTGTCCCGGATTCACGTGTGTGAAACATTAGTGAACCTGCCGGAAAAATGCAGGCCCAAACATTTGCCCAGATCTGCTTGCTATCCTGGGCTGGGAACTTAAACAGATGTCTTCAACTGGCAGCCATGCTCATGAAAATGCTTTGTCAAGATGCCAACAAAAAAACCCATTGCTTTCATTCTCTGCTTGCAAAATGTCTGCAGCAGAGCAGCGCAGGAGTGAAAACCATTGGTATATTACCTGACACTCTTAGTAGAAGAAGGATCAGTCTTCCCTCTGCCTGGGCCAAGTAAAACTCCCCATTGCCTTCCCCTCACAGCTCATTTCCCCAAATGCAGACATACCACAGCACTACAGGAGGAGGCATGAGCGGACGTTGTCTCTGCCAACAGCAGAGACTGCCTTATCTTTTCTGTGTAATGGTTCAGCAGCTTAAAGTAAAGCAAGAGTTTAAACATTTGCTGATTAGGAGAGTAAGGTATCAGATGAGAATTTGGGAGCTGTGAGTGCTGCCACAGATTAGGCCATTTAGTCCTGCCGTGGCTCCCCTTCCCACTTGGGAAGCAGAAATAAAACCTTTCCTGCTACGTGCCCGAGGCCTCTGCGAAGTGCATTTGGTAGTCTTATCCCAGGAATACCAGACATAATTGCAAACCCAACCAGATTAGATTTAGGCAAACTGCCCTCCAGAAGAGCACAGTCAGGACTGGAGGAACAACCAAGGATTTCTCATGGTGCGTGTTGTACATTTGACCTTCCCTGCCTTTTCGTAGGATCTCTAGGTTTCAACAGAAACAGAAATCTCTTTTCAAGGAGCATGCAAGAAGGTTTGTTGCAATGCTATTTTTCAACGAGTTTACTGAGGACATCCTAGGATTGGTAGAGATGGATTACCTATAGCCTTGGGCTGTGCTATAAAGTGGATTGTGAGTTTAAAATGTTTCTTTTCCATTTTCTGAAAGAATCATAAGCTTAGCTGTTGCTAAAGTTTCCAGCAGTGTTCTTGGCCTTAGCTTCTGTAAGCTTATCTCATCTCCAAAGCCTACACTAGTTCTTGTCCTTTCTGACTATCCCCTGTATATTTTGCTGAACAATTAAGAACTCTCTTTGGCTCTCACAGCACTGCAACACCCATAGAGGTACATGTCCATACTCCTCTCGTGTGTTTTCAGATCACCACTACTCTTGCTCAGTGGGTACCAGTTGCTCTATTGCTTGCAGCAGGCATGTACTTGCTCTTTTTCAGCTGTTCTCAGAACCTCTTTTTAGCAGCTCTCTTGCCAGATAATCTGGCAACTCAAAGTACAGAAGCGAGTTCTGTTATCTGTTCCAAGGGAAGTTTTTCCAGGAGCACTCAAAGATGCCAAAATCACGGAAGAGTTGTTTACAAAGGTCAGTACACACCGCACCAGCATGCCAACCAGCTTCTGATACTCGAGTCAGCCAGGGTTTATCATTGTAGGTAGTGGTTCTTGTTCTAGGAAACTAATTCCTTTGAGACCAGTCAGCCCACAAACAGAAGCTGAGTGGCTGTGGAGTTCTGAAGACAAGAGTAGTAAAATTAATTCCAGTGTATTGTTGTGGACTCCTGGAGAAGGAGAGGCATGCCCACCTATGGTTATCACACCCAAAACACACTGGGGATCTCATTGGCTGTCTCCTCATTTCATGTGCTTAAGATGAGGCAGAGGCCCTGCACCCACACACCTACACGCTGTGCTATTTGTACAGCATACAGCATGTTTGTATTGATATGCCATCTGATGTATGTTAGAGCAGTAGGTACTGACTGGTATAACGGGGCTGGGGCTATACCTCACTTTCAGAGTTGGAGGCAAATTCACGCACAGTCTGCTAGAAAGCGTTGGATAGCACAGTAAATCAGGAAAACTCCACGTCAGTGCAAGAACCCTTTCCCTGACCCCTTTCCCTGGACCCATTTACCCCAATACAGGGAGGAGAATACACAAAATTAGCAGGACACTTTTTCCATGGAACTGTATCTGTGCTACGGTACCTCTCCATGTAGATATACAATAACTAAAGCTCGTCACTAGTGCTGGTGGAAGAACCACACAGTACATCTGTCCTGTGTAAATATGGGGCTGCTAAAAGCAGCAAACAACTTCCCATCCAGATTTGAACATGAAACACACACTACACAAACGAGAGCAGTATGTAGGAGGCCTTGCTACCACCAAGGAGTATTGCTCCACCAGCATCTGCCCATTCTCATGGATCAGCACTGGAGCAGCTGCCCATGCCTTGTCTGCCATTCCTCAAAAAGAGCTACAAAACTACAAACCTTAGGGCAACATCTGAAAAAAACCCACAGTAAATGGATTGAAAGAATTTCTTCAACCTGTGTAAGCTGTAAGTCTATCTCTGCATAGGAGAGAAAAGGAAACAGCCCCCTTTTAAACAGTGATGACAGAAAAGAGCCACAGAGCACATTTCCTGATGGTAGACTTGCCTAATTTGGATAATAGACTGTTTTAGAGTTTGTGTATCAGACAAGAAACAAAACAAAAATGCAATGTAAAGGCATAAAACTAAGATGTTTGTACAGAAAAAAAGAAGTTACGTTGATAGAAGCAGTTTTATATTCGTATACTTCCACGTATGCTAGGGAGTTGCATGACATTAACTGCATTGGTTTTTAAGTTAATATAGCTATCAGCTCTAGCTATATGATGTGTATAGATAAGTATAGCTATATACACATGTGTACACCCACCCACATCCTGTTCTCCCTTCAACACCATACACAGAAATTCACTGTTCTTTTCTGTAAGGCCAGCCATTTCTGTAATGTGGAATATGGATAGGGCAATTTATATGCAGTATTTTTCAACAAAGATCTAATTTAAAAACAAGACCAAAAAGAGCATAGATTATAATAAAGCACCCATCCACATGGTATTGACTAAAGTTTTCTCTCACAAGCCACTTCAGAAATAAGCATCAGAGTCCCACACCACGACGTACACTCACACAAACACATATGCGTGCACACATGCACACACAAAGGCAAGACTAACAGTTATTTGTATTTCCTACTTTGAGAGACAGGAAACCTCCCTTTGCATCTGCTTTTTTCTCACCAAGAAGAATAATTTTAATTACAGACACTTGGCTGGAAGCCAAGTTTGATTTTTTTTTAATGACATCTGTCTAAGCATTTTTAAACTTCCTGCTCAATGTAACTTCCTTCATTTTATAGACCAACACCCATTTACAGCAAAAAAGAGAAGGGAGTAGCAAATGATTTATTCATTTTTCATGTTAACTCTTATCAGGTGTATCAAGCAATTCATTGTTCTGAGAACTGATGGTACAGAAAGCAGATTTACAGGGGGAATTTAGGACTCAAGCAGTCTGGGAAAGGAAAAAAAAAAAAAAAGAAAAATCATGCATGGAAAAAACCAACACAGTTGTAACTTAACCCTAGAACAACTCAATGGTTCCTGTTTCGCAGACTGATTTTCCTCAGTTTGGCTAGGCTTTTTTTACAGGGGAAAAAAAAAAGAGGGTTGAGAATAGGGCAAAAGTTAGGGCAACGTCAAATACTTAAAACATGAGGCATCAGGCTATGGATGCCAGCTACATCAGCTTGGCACCGGGCAAATTTCTGCTGCATCAGTGAAGCTCCTCTGGGCTTGGGCAGTGCCACAGAGGTTGAGTCTGGACTCCAAGTCCACATTCTAAGCTGGCACAGCCTCCTGCTTCAGTCAGGCTACTGGGACAGGAACAAGGAATCCTGAGCACCTCTAACAAAACTGACTGCAGGAAAAGCAAACATTTCATTTTCAGATGCCGAGCATTAAGGCTGCCTTCCTTCCTCTTTCATTCTGTCATTACTCATGGCTCACAAGGCTGTATTGCATGGCTTGCTGTTTTCCTCCTCCACACAGAGCATGGGGAGCTGAGAGGTGAAAAAGAGGGGGTAAAAACACTGCCAGAGAAGGAAAGCTGAATAATGCAGGAGCAGGGAAAGGAGAGAATGCAGTAGCAGAAAACAGGAGAGATGAATTCAAAGTGAGTGCTGTGGAGTTACACACTAGGCGATACAGAATTTGAAAAAATGTAAAAGTTAAAATCTAAGGCATCATTCACCCCCTTTAGAGGCTTGACAAGGCCTCTACCTTGTCTACGAAGACTCTATTCTAAATATTCTAAATCTCTACTAATAATGTGTTTAACAACACATTCTGTATCACCTAGTGTGTAACTCTGAAGTTTCTTGTAGCTCGTTAGCTNACTGTGGGATGGAGGGAAGGAAGCAAGGACAGGAGCAGAACTGGATGAGGTGGCAGATGAAGCCACCCTGACAGCATTCACAGCTTTTCAGGTACCTCCGCCTGACCCTGAGATTGAGCAGGGAACCACAGCTCCTGGGCTAGGAGAAGGCTGGGGTCCAGGCTGTGCTGGGAGCAGAGAGCAGGAGAGCTGGTGAGGAGATGGAGGCCCTTCTGGCCACCCATTCCCGGCTGTGCTGGAGCTCAAGCCACAGGCATGTACCCACACCTGGCTAACAAAAGTCCCGGGGGACGGGATTTATAACACACATCAGGAATGCAGATGGTGTCAGCTACAAGAGTACCTGTCTCATGCTGGCCCCACTGCTGGGACACAGGTAAGCCTAATGAATTGTTAATGCCTTGACACCAAAGCTGCATTTCCATTCTTTGCTCCAGACAACCTAGATTTTAGTCTTTTGACTTATATGTTTTCTCAAGCAAGGTAAATCATCTTTCAGGATCCATGAACAACATAAAACAAACGACCTGGGAAAACTAAGTCTCCCTCCTGCACTTTTTGCTCTGTGGAGATGTAACCTACAGCCATCCTGAAAACACTGCAGAAGTTTCCATGTGATTTTTAATTTCCTGATCCTGGCTGGAACCAGAACTGTGAATGCTGCAAGCCTCCGGAGGAAAAATTGGTATTGTCAGATTCTGCCCTAATTTTCCAAGATCCAGAGGTTTCAAAGAATATCTCAGCTCTTTAAGTGTTTGGAGACCTCAGTCTCACAAGTGGCTGACTGCCTTCTGACTTGAGTCAACACAGCTGGAAAATGGAGTAAAAAAAAACCAACCCTGAAACCTCACTGAAAACCAGATGTTGCCATTGAGCAGAGCTACTGTGTTAATAAAACACTAGCACCCCTGCGCTCCCTGAAACAAAATTAATAGCCCTAATAGATTTCCCAAACTGTGCTTTATGCCAGAAAGAAAGTAGGAGAAGATTTTTTTATGGCTTGAAATGGCTGTGGAGAGGTATGGTTCTGGTGCTGGCACTGCAATTACAGTGCAGTGAGAAAGGTCTCTATTTTTAGGGAGGACAGGCTGTGTTTGCTGTTTGGCAGGAAGCGATCAGGACCAGTGATTGCAACATTACTGCTGGACCTGTGGTCAGCTGGATGTGAATGATGTGTCACAACACAGGGTTTGGTATGGCAGTGCCAAGCACACAAACGTTGCTGACATGTGCCCGGCGTTGTGTGCCACACAGTTTGAGCAGGGTCAGGAGTTTGTGTGTACCCCTGGGGCATACACTATTCTCCCAGTGGTACTCTTATTGTAGCTGTAAAAGAAAACATCTTCGTGCTGTGGGCAGCAAAACAAAGTTTCCCAAGCCGTTATGCTTGAAAAATAGTGGAGGTTCTTTGCATACTCCCATCAAAAATATTTTTCCATCAACTGTGAATGCCTCACAGGATGTAGATGCGTGATGTGATATGATACACACACAGCTAAGCAGGAATGCAAGCAAGAACTGAAAAGCAACAGTGGTTTGTTTAAACACCCTGCTCCATCTCATCCAGCCACCATCCCATTATGAGCCACAGGGGGCCAGCTTTCTGAGGCCACCAAGATGTCAACAGTTGGAGAAAACGTTTGCTCAAACGCCCCTGGGGTTGCTCTGAAAGCAGTCACTGACACAACATCCACAGCCCTCTGCAGCAGAAGCAGCAGGGCCGATTTGTTAGCACGCTCCTTGGAGTTGCCTCAAACTAGAGAAAGCTTGTGTCTTTGGAGGAAAAAGCTGACCTCTCTCCTTTCTACTGCACACAGCATCCCCGTCTTTTCTTTTCCCTTGGCACAGCAGGTAAAGGGTTGTTGGAGCTGATGAGGAGCAAAGACATGACCCACACTCCAAACGGGCACGGCCCATGTGCCTCAGACCCCGCACGAATAGGCTCGTGCCCGTTTGGTGTGGACCAGAAGCCAAGAGAAAAATGGGTTTCAGTCGCCACACTGCTTTGCTGTGATGGAACACCAAGACCACTGGCACTGCTGACTGGTTATAGCACTAAGTTCAGGTTGAATTGACTGCTATGAACATCAGTGTCCCTAATCTGTGTGGGTGGCTTATGTTTAGCAACGACAGCAAAAATAAAGCCAAATTAAAAGTGTAAATATGATGAGGTGTTTTGAAAGCAGAGATGTATAGCAGAGATTATAAATAATGTGCTGAATGTATCCTGTGCTCTGGTGCTTAACAAAATAAAAATATGGCACCTTTCACCTAGTAATCTCCAGCCATTTTTTAAGAAACAGACGGGGAAGCTGACTCATGAAAAAGGTAAAATGTTTTGCGTAAGGTCACAGATCACAAATTCAGTGCTAGAAAAATCAGTTTCTTAAGCTAATTCCCTTGCTTTGTCACCACATTATATTGGCTACAGTGCACTTGAGCAATAAATTTGACTTTAAAAAACTCAAGGGCATTAGCAAATTATAATTAAGCACACATTCTGCAATGAGATGAATTGTTTTGATAATAAGAAGCAGCAAAAACCAGTGCCTATAAATTGCACAATTGTAGGAGAGCATTACTCCTTCTTAGAGACAACAACAAATACTTTTGGCAGATTTTGAAGATACAGATGTGTGTGTACGCCTGTGCGTGTTTAGAATACAGTAAAAGCAATAACAGCCTGGCCGCCCTCTCTGCTGTGCACCTTGATGGGGAAGATAAGTGATACTAGAATCAGAAAACACTTCAGGGCCTGACTTAATTCAAAAATACACAGTATTTTTTACATTAAGACTGCTAAACATGCGAATTGTATTTCCTGGAGTGGATGATTTAAGCAGAAGCCCCAAAGAGGCACCAACTGTCTTTGATAACTGCATAAACTGCATTGACACTCAGCTATTGTTTCTTTGCAGTTGGATGCTGAATGCAAAATCAGCTATGACATACCAAATTCAAACTTTGAGTGAGATGCCACACTGGTACAGCTCTCATAAATACTGGGGGGTTTTTTGTGTTAAAGGCACTGAGCATGTAAAGCTCTCATTCACATTGGTGGAGATTGCTGGTGGTTGGTCCCTTTAAAAAACTTAAGCACCTATTTAGGTGCTTAAATATAGAGTTAAGGGACTAATTTCAGGCAGCCGTGACTGAAAATACCACTGCTAAATACTATTTGTGTAGGCTGATGCTGAAATACTACCACGAACTTTCCATAATGTCATGAAAAAGTAGGAGATATACTAAAGTTATAATAACATGTTCTCTTCCCTAATGCCCTTTATCTGAGAATCTCAAACACATTAAGATAAATATAAGCATGCTCCATTTACCACATGAACAGCCTGTGGTCTTAGAGCAAGTCAGAAGTTAAGAAAGAAACAAGGAGTTCCAGTAACATTAGCCAACTACCACTTCCCTTTCCCTCTCTGTTCAGAGGTGGAGGAACACCATGACTCTCAGCACGCTTCCCGTGGTCCTTCTGAGAAAACCAAGCATTGGAACAGGCTGCCCATGGAAGAGGTCAAGTCACCATCCACAGAGGTGTTTAAAAGATGGCACTTAGGGACACGGCTTAGCGGTCGGCTTGGCACTGTTAGGGTTACAGGTGGACTCGATGATCTTATAGGTCTTTTCCAACCTAAACTATTCTGTGATTCTATGATCATGGATGCCATTGTCAGGCCTGAGGGCATGCCAAAGTTGAATCAAAAGGTAACAATATTTTCAGCTTGGAGTTCACTAAAAAATACCTCATACTGACAAAGGAAATTATTGTATTGCTCACTGTGCTCTTTCCCGATTAGTTCCCCTTAAACCAGCTCAAGGTACCACCTTCCCCTGGCAGGAGGGCTGGTCAAACATATGCTTCTGCAGATGATCCGAGTGCCAGCTGGCACAGGGTAAGAGCGGCAGTCATGCACAAAAAGCCTGGCCCACATCTTCTCCTGACTCTGAAGACGCCTCTATCTCTGTCACTCACTCCAGCCCTTACTTCCTACAACTAAGCCATGAAATGGTGGGTCTGCTTTCTGACTTGCCACTCTGCTGGGCAACCAGCTCTCTTTTTCAGGATTAATCACTTAGATGCCACCTGGGTGCTTGTCACAGCTTCTGGAGCAGTGCTGTTGATTAAGCAGTTAAAATACATGCTGCTATATCAATCTAACAAGCAAAGCCCTTGTTGTTCTTTGATACACCCACAGCACCAAAGTGGCATGCATCAGATAGAGAGGAGAGCTAAGGGATGTCTCAGCAATCATTAACTTTACAGCTACATGACTTCTTACATACTCTAGAAACTCGAGATGCAGGGGTTTATTCCCCCCAAAATCTTACAGCTTCCCACTGGAACCATACAATCAGAGTTTGACGGCCAGGAGCTCACAGCCAGAGCTGCACGCAGGCTCGCACTAAAGGTCATTGCTGGCACCTTCCTCCTGCCAGGAGGAAGGGCTGGGTGTAATGGACCTGCCAGAGGTCTCTGGGACTGCCCTCGGGTCAGTCAAGGGACAGCTGCCGTCCTGCCAGGCACTTTCCCCATCACAAACCACCTGGGCTCTTTCTGTGGGAGCTTTAGCTCTGACTAGTTCAGGGAGCGAGAAAGCAGACCTGTGAACTTAATTCAACAACCTGAGTGGATATGCATCCAGTGCTGGATGCAGACACCCCCTCTGGACCTGGGGCCAGGACAAATCCCAGCCACTACAGCAGCACGGCCCAGAGAAAGCACTAAGTCCTCATTAACAGTGTGATAAATCTCATTTCCTCTGGAAAACAGACAGCATAATGAACAGAAGAAGCCACTTCCTCCTGGCCCTGTTTTTGTCCATGGTTATGTTGCTGCTGAGCCTGCTGGCTCTGATAGTTCAAATGGTGGGTTTGAACTCCCCAAGTCATGCAGGTCCCCTCAAGCAGAGTGGGAATGTGCTGCACACCACTCCTGGAAAGCACAGTGCTGCTCCACGTGGCATCTGGCTATTTATGCTTAAAGAAGTTTGGGGTGATGGGGACTGTGGATGGAAAAGGGTCAGCCCTCCCTTTCCTGCAACCCTCTCCTCTGGTCCCTCAACCTTCTCCAGGAGCAACTATCAACAACACACACAGACCCTGCTCAGTCACCGAAACTGCTGCAGCAGGAAGATTGAATGGGACAGGGAAAAACTGCTTCTGCAAATTCAAATACCCAACTTCTAATAATATACACAGCTTGCTTTGCTGAAGCAGCAAAGCCAGGCATTGATGGGTATGTCTACTTCAATTTCACAGAGGAATTAAAAGATCACTGGCACTGGCCTTTGAACAGATGACATTTGAGGCCTCTTCGTCTGTACCACTGGGGCTGCTACTGCAGGCACCGAACAGCTGGAACTGAGCTCTGGGTGTTCAGACCTGCCTGACCTGCAAGTTCCTCTCACCTGAATGAACCCCTGAGCCTCCAGACTACTAAATGCTGATAATCCTGCATGAATTCATCCTTTTTCTTACTCCCACCATGGAGTGGGCTCCTATCTTTAGCAAGGTGAGGTCCAACCCCACCAGAACTTTACAACCTTCCATAAAATCTTTGCAAGCCCCATTTTCCCCCAGAGGGGGATACAGTGCCTCTGGCAGCACCCAGCCTGGCACCAGGACAGTGGGAAGGATGCAGGACCTGCAGAGCAGGCCGCAGCAGGGTTTTCCCTGACCACTTCCAAGCTCATAAAGACAACATATGGCACCGTGGGCTGAGGGTGAACATGGCACATTGCAAAACCTTACAAGGTCCTTTACAAGGTGTTTTTTTTTTCTCTTTGCCAGCATATTACAACAAACTATTCTCATCTTGTTTACAATATTTGCATAATGAATAAGCTGCATGTTTTTGTCTTGCACAATAATGCTCTCTCAAACCTCCATTGCTTTATTTGTACATGCATGTAAGCACAAGATCTGCCACAAAGTTTGCTGGTGAAATCTTCACTAGTTAAAAATATTAGAGCCACCTCTGCTACCACATGGAAATGTCATATGGGGTTGGCTCTCACAGCTGAGCTTTATTCCAGTGGTAAATAAAGTTATTAATACTTCAGACAGCATAAATAGCTGAGTATCTATTTTTAAACATCTGTAATTATCAGTCTGCTAACTAATAGTTTGCTTCTTTAGACTTTTCCAAACAGGCTTAACTAGGACACAGACAGTATTTATTTCTCATTTAATCCCAGCTGTTTCAATTGGAAAAAGGTGGCTGCAAAAGGTGACTTATTTGTAATGCCAAAGTATCTGTCAATATGACATTCTGATTTAAGATGGAGGTTATAGGGCAGGTATGCTTTATTATGCTGTGGCCATTTCATGACACTTGCAATTAAAGAAGGAATAGTGTTGATCTTATAAATTTGAAATAAATAATTGTTCATTTAATGATTGATATTCACTGAAAACAAGATTATCTTTAATGTAATTGAATAATTAGTTATTGATGAATGGCTCATGATTAATTACAATTTACCTGCCTTAGCAGAATTTTAAAGATCCAGTATTCATTATTTTCAATGATGATGAAGGAATAAAGAATATGCACTGTTAAACTTCGTGATTTCAACACTATGTTTTTTAAAAGTAGTTAAAAGATCTCAAAAGCCTTCCTAATACATTAAAATCAAAGCCTGCCTCAGCAAAGATGGTAGTCCTCTGCCTCTGGGCTATACATCCCTCTCCATTGTGAACCCTCTGAGCCTGAGGCTTTGGGACAGGGTTTCCAGCGGTGCAAATCAGCATAGCTCCTTTGAAAGCAGTGACACATACAGAAAAAAAATCAATTTACTGGGCATTTCTAGAGGTCACTAAGATTATTTACACTTTGTAAGGAACTTGGAAGCTGAAATTGTGGGATCAATGGAAAAATACCAGATAAATAGTTAACAGTTGTCATCTAATCGATCAACAATGGGTGCATAAGGATTGACTTATATGACATTACACCACTGTACCACACCTACGTTAATAGTATCCAGGAAGGGAAAAAGGAAGTGACCATGTTTATACATGTCAACATCTTATGAAGACAGATGTTGCTAAAACCCTGGCTAGGTTTTATCCCAGTTGCTTTCATTTCTGCTTGCAAAAGGAAGTATGAAGGGACTCTGATACTGGCTAAAGAAGCTGTTCAGAAATGTTTTCAGGCTTATAGATGCTACATGCATTATTTTTATTAAGACATCCATTCCTTCATTTTGGCTTGACACTCAGTGTCCTCAGTCTTAGTAGTCCTTAAGCAGCCCTAAAACCTCAGCACGTTTTCATAAGAGGGAAGAGGAATGCCAGATTCATCACCACAGATCTCACCACTGATGACAAAGCAGTTCATTCATTTAGCACGAAGCATCATTGGCTTTCTGTCTGTAGAATGAAACGAGTGCTGGGATCCCTCCCAAGAATATAAGAGAGGATCAACTACATGGAAAATAAAGGTGTGAACACAATAGGTTTCCAGAAAAGCACTTCATCTAGCTGAGAAAATAACCTTGATGCAGTTGACTCAAAACCTCTCTCAAAATTCTTTTGTTCTGCAGGACAGTTTCTCCTTATTGAACCTGCTCTATTCCCTACGTTTGGATGGGAAGTATTTCACTATCCTCCTTTCCTCCCCACACCCCCTAAACACCAATTCAGAGGTGTACCTTGTCCCTTCCCTCCCCTTGCCTCCCCAGAGCATAATTTTAAAAAAAGGGGGAGGGGGGGAAAGAAAATGTAATTTACAAGGTGGAAGTAATATAACAAATGATGCCTGATGGGGAAACCCCACAGCTCTAATAAAGAACTAGTAGGATCTTGGGATCACCCCTTGTTGGGGAGGGTTAATGGAGGCCCTGCTCCTTTGCATGACTGTATTAAGCTTGACATTTTTAAAGGAGAAAACACTCCCCACCACAACATAAAAGGTTTTGCCTACAGCACTGCCTAATGTACCACTGCTCTTAGGCCACAAAGCTAAAGCATAGGAACTTATAAACCACTCTGCAGTCCCTGCCAGCAGACAAAGGACTTTCCTTAGAGAAAGCCAGAGATTGTGGCAAGAGTTAAAACAAACGGTTAAGATTACACAGTTCACTTCATTTTCCCTTAGGAAACTGAAATTTCCCTTTCATTCTACTCTTGCTCCCTCTAAATTAAGTTCAATCCACTCATACAAAAGAGCCACAATATAATATCCTTAAGGAAAACATATCCCAACTGTGAGGTGCACTGTGCCTATGTGAAGACCTTGGAGGTCAAAACTGTACTAAAGAGCAACCAAAAAACACATGAACCTCGAGAGTTAAGCAAGAATCCTTTGCAGCAGCTGTCGATGGGAATCCAAGGGAAACCTTGCATAAACTGATGGCTTTGGGGAAGTGACTTTGGATTGTGTGATGGCAGATTCAACCACTGCCTAATGGGAGCATCCTGGAAATTTAATTTTCAGAAAAATCAGCACTCGGAAAAGGCCCTCTTTTCATGACTTTCACTGCCTTGGTAAGCTGTGAATATATAATTTCTCTCTCTAGTTTAGAAAGATTTCACTCACTATTTAAAGGTTAATGTGAAAATGAAAACCATTAAAAAGTTATCTGCACTCACCAATGTACTAATAACAGCTTTGATCATTAAAGATGAGTTTTATTTAACAAATGCCCTGCTACTGCCAGGACTTGAGATCTTGATCTCTTTTCCTTTCTTCCTGTGATACATTATAATTGCAGCTAGTGATGTTTTAATAGAGGTTTCTAGCTGTTTATGAAGGCCTGGGACATCTTCTATGATCCACAATACATTGGTGCTGTGTGGAGAAGGAGTTTTGTGGATCCTTTCAAATGAGATTCTGAGTGTCTGCTTCCTTGTGAAGGCACATGCTATGATGACCCACGTGTTCTTCCTGGGTTCTTAAATCTGAGATTGCATTTTCCCTCCATGCTATTTCCTAAACTTCCTGAATCTGCTCAGAATGGGCAGTGGACTCATTCCAGCAGCCCACGCTCCCACGGGTGCACCACGGCAGCCGCTGGAGGCAGCTTTGTGAGGCAGTGCTGGCCCGTGGTGGAACACTGGGCAGGTCAGTGCATGGCTGGGCCTGGGGCACATTCTGAGTGCATCTGAGCGGGGTGGACTCACTGCTTCCATCGCCACCCTTGAGTCCACCCACCAGCCCCTCAGAACCCGACAGCACATCTGCTCTCCACTCACGCAGTCCAAAATCCCTGCTGCGTTGTGATGAAGTCTTACACCAAACTAAAGCTCCTTCATGCTAAATAGGGTCATTTTGACTGAGGCAGGTGTGGGGGGGGATAACCATGCGGGCTTGCAGGTTTGAAGGGAATGTAAACTGTGGTGCAGGGAAAGGGTTGGTTGATGAACTGCTGCTGTCCTGCATTGAGCTCAAGTGCATCTAAGAAATACATGACCACAGTCAGAAGCTTGGATGGTGACCCTAAGAAACATCCAAACTCTAATACCAAAAAATCTGAGTATTAGTTGAGGGTCCTAATCAGTTCAGTGTGGTTTTTACCGAGGAGCAATGGCCCACCCATCTTCTTTTCCTGTATTAGGAAAAGAGTCAACATCTCTAAGAGCAATACACAATCTTAAATCCACATTGTTTTGTTAGCTTAAGTACACACTGTAAGCTTTTATGAATCTGTGTCCTATTAGGTTTTTTGAGCATCGTATGCTTCAATAAAATCGAGATCTAGGGTGGAAATTCTCAGTGGTACTGTAGCAATAATCACAGGAATAAGGATTGCAGCGACATTCCCTCAGGAAGTCTGCTTTGCTCTCTGGTTCCCATGCAGCAGGGATGTGTAAATTATTAAAATGTACCATGCAGGAAAAGAAGGCTTGTATGAAAATAAGTACAATTGTTATTTAAGAAGAGAAGGAAATAATGAAGAAGGGGCTTTTTAAAACACATCCGTAATTTTTCCACAAAGCAACAAGTGGAATTTTTACATAGAACTCTTTACTGCGAAAGTCTGTTTTGCTTGTTCTGTAAAAATAGGTACTTTTTGAATCAGAAACACCCAAAACAGGAGTACAAAGCAAGTTTGGAGGACTTACAAGGAAAAGAATAGATTTAAAATATGACAGTAGCCAAGAACCTGTTCACATTATTTTACCAGCACAGAACTCTTTAAATTATCAAAGTTCATTTTACTTGGGCTTGCACCCATGATATACATTTCTCTGCTTGTTCTGGCACGCAAGAGAAAAACAGGGAATTACAACTGACCTGGCACAAACCTTCAAACCAAGTCCATGACAGCATTTACAAAGCTAATGCTGTGTGACATCATTAGCAGGTCAAATGAAAGCAAACCAGCAAGTGGAAGTAAACGATGTAAGAGAATTATTTAATTTGGGGAGGTAGAACAAAACTTCAGTTGCTGTGTTGATGCCTTAAAAATAATGCCGAATGGATTCAGAACTCTAAATGGAAGAAAAAAACCTGCCAGCAGCAGCTGCACTTCACGCCTGAGTAGCCACCAGGGAAACCCGGGGCAGGTCCTCAGCCAGGGTAAATTGCCCTCGCTCTGAATGGGACCTGAATTCAGTGGGAGTCTATCTGTTCACCAACTTCAATGAGCTGTGAATTAGACCCAAGAGTGCCAGGTTTCCACCATTTCAGAATGCTCTCTTCCTCATTAAAATGTAGTTCCTAGTGACAGCAGCCAATGTTAACCTAATGAACAAGGAAGTTCATTACTGACGAAAAGTGCTAATGCATTTTTATGTACCACTCATGACAAAATCATCTTTGAAGAAAGCAGGGCAAGATCCTCACCCCTGGCTGGCTTGGACAAATCCCTCATCCAAACATTATGGAAGATCTCCAGCAACTGCCTTGAAAGCCTAAATGCAAGTACCACCTTGCTGGAGAAATGTGTGAAACAGCAGTGCTGTGAAGACTTTATCTGGCCTTTTCCTGAAGATCCTGTTTTCAGTCAGATTTCCAAAGTCTCTCAATATTAAAAAAGGTATAGCCCTTGCCCTGAGAAAGCTGAAATAAGGAAAAGTGCCAAAACGATGTTTTGGGGATTTTTTAGCTTACAATTTCCAAAGACTTTTCGATCTCATCCCCTTTGTTCTGAAAACCACACCAAGCTTCTTAAAGTCTATACTGCAGTTAAGGCCACTACCATTGTGGATGCACCTGCTGAGGCAGCTTTGAGCCAGCTAAGAGTAATGCAAACCACACCAGAAGCAGAAAAGTCAGTGAGAACTGAAATTCACCTGAGTAACTAGAGCAGTGCTCAGGTAATTAACTTGTCCTGTCATCTGGACCGTGGTCACTTAGCTAACCAAAAGCCAAACAAATCCTTTCTCTTGGTTATGCTGCAGCCACTCCACCACACACAGAGGGTGTGTAACTAGTGAGAGCCAGGCTAGCACATTGCAGGGGATTTTTCAAGGCATGAATGCCTGTTCATCTCCCCAGCTACCACTTCAGCTTTTAAGAAGTAGCGGTAAAATGTCTGGCCTGAATCTCCTCTGCCCAGCACCCTGCCAAAATAGTCGTACTTCTACAAGCTGAGCATAAAATGCACCCTGATGTGCTTACCTCAGAGCTGCCTAAGAAGGAATTACACAAAAGACATACTCCAGGGCATCAGGCTCACCAGCTCCTGAATGGAAGATGAGTGATAGCAGAAGGCTGTAAGTGAATCTTAAAAAGAACTTGAGTCACCTCAGGACAACTCAATTCAAACAGCCCCCAACAGACTGCAGAGTAATAAAGGATTACTGCATCCAGAGACATCCTTCAGCTCTCCAACATGCTTTCAGTATTGAGTATGCAGGCAAAAGTAAGGAACAATAGTACTCAACCACACAGATCACACCCAGAAGCTGGAGCCACCTTTGAAACACCACTGGTCATGTTTTTGGCTTGTGTACCAATAATAAGGAATGAAAGATAGGACTGTCTTAAATATAAAACAACAAATCCAAACAATCCAAATCCACCCTCCCAACACCAAACCCTTAACCAGCACTGGAAGTATTAGGAGTGTTAATTGCTCTACATCTCCAAGAAGTCAACCTCCTGAGAGCTTTACATTAAAAGATAATTCTGGCTGCCATCTCACAGCACTGTGCCAAGCTAGAAACCTCCATAACCTGCCATAAATGGAGAGGAAATACAGCATTGCTGTAAATACCATCACGTCTCTGAGCAAAATCATAGTGACAGGCACTCTGGTCTGCTGCAGTTTACAATTGCATGAAATGGGGGTGTGGGTAGGGTACTGTAACAAATAACAGGTATACATTTCAAAACACAGAAACCCATTATTTGCAAGAAAAATGCAGGCAAAAGAACTGAAAGGCAAAGTGTATTGATGGAATCTTAAGTCTCTGGGTGTTGTTGATCTTATTATGCTAGATAATTACTTTATCCCCTTATCCACAATGCCATGTTTACTTAGCAGGCATTAAAAAAGGAGGAGAGGAAAAAGGGTAAAAGAACAAAACCTACAATGACTGAAGCTAAATTTATACGCACAACAGAGACAGATAAAGCATCCCACGGGACCTTATCAGTTCTACACAATAACCAACAGGCTGTTTCCTGTATATAGCAGCTTAAGGTCGGCGGATGTTTATTAGAGGCAGAGGGGAAAGGAAATGCAGTGTCTTTGACTGACACAGCATGGATATATGAGAAGTGCTATTTATGCTTTTGACTTGAATGAGAACCACAGTGACTCACAGATGTCTTTTACTTAATATTCCCATTAGTGCTCCAGGAACACTGAGCAACACTGTACCAAAAATGTGGGGCTTGTTTGCTGCTCCTGACAAGACATATTAAAGGGTAGGAAGAATTTAGGCTTCTTCAATCCATTACCACGCCTCAGCTAAGAATCGCTGGGACATATCAACCTCTTTTCACCCTCTTTGATTTTTTAAAAAGAGACATTAATTATTAAACACTTGTATGGTGTCCAGTGGGAATCCAGTCTAGGTTAAGGCCACACTAAATACATCTCTGTGGTGTGCTGGGGAAATTGGCTGTCTGTCTGCTAATTCTTTTCATTCCTGGAAGCCTTGTGGAAACATGAGAAGAGAGGTAGGCATTTGGTCCACTGTTTTTCTATGAATCAAGCTAATACATTATTGAAGTGGGAGTTTTGGAAACACAATGGGCATGGGGGGCAGGGATATCTTGCTTAACCACAGCTCTCTGCTATCTGGCTATGATGAAAAGCTCAAACCAGAGGTGGGACAGCAAGATGGAGCAATTAGGAACACACTGAGGATTTAACTGAGATCCTTTCCTAGAGAGGCCAATAAACATTCCCTTGCTGTACTGCGCTGTGGTGAGCTCCAAGAGAAGGTCTGCAGAGTTCCACTGGCACAATTTACCTCTGCATGGAGCCTGGGGGACAGCCATGGGTGTAATATTTCAGAACAGAGCACATGGTGCTTCATATTTCATGAGGAAACAAAGCATATGGAAAACCACCGTGGCAAAATGGGGCAACTTGCTTCTTGGTTGGAAGAGGGGAGATAAAAAGTCAATGCGTGCTGGAAATTTGAAACTAAAGGAACAATATTTCACTTTGGAGAACATGAACTACCCTGTTGTATGTAACAAAATGCTTCCTCTGCTTTCCCCTCCTCAGTAAGACAGCAGAGCACGACACTTCTCTTACTTGCTCTTTAAGCACCAACCACTTCCTACAGTGCTGTACAGAAAAACAAACACTGGTCACACTGCCCTTAGGGCTTTACCTGACTTGGCAAAGGAGATGACATTTTTTGTGATTCCATACAGAACTGACATAGTCCCTGAGGTCAATGACACAGGATTTTCCAATTCCCAAAAGCCTCCACAGGGACACAGTGATGAAGGCAGGAACAAGGCTGAAATGGAACAACCAGTCCTTTCCCCCACCTCCAGGATTACACACGCTTCCAAATAAGAAAGGGTGTATGCCACTGTTCTATAGGGGGTGTGTAACTGGACATACTGTACAACATCTGAAAAAAAAAAGCTGATTATTATTATTCTCTGCAGAAAACAAAAAAAAAAAAACCTTCCCACCATTACCCTGGACAAAAGGAAAAATATCCAGCCTTTGCCCCAGTTACCTTCTACAAAAGTTTATGTGTAAAACTGCACATAGTTTAACCTTATTCTAATACACATTGGTGCCAACCTATCTTCTGGATATGAATCATGCTTCCTCATGTCCATCTGGCAGTGTGTGGAGGGGAGGAAAGCTACAGCTGAACATTTTAAAAATATTTCAAGTAATATTCACAATAAATTGGACAGAAACCTACTTGCCTCACAAGAAGGACCTCTGCTCTAATTAGGAACACTGACTTCTACTCCTAATTCCTCACTACAGAGTTGCATGTTTCTACTATGATCCATGTTTGTCCTGGGCGCTCAGGGGGTTTGATTTCTGCAGAAGGTTTCCAAAGAGAGCTCACCTCTCACCTAGGTATCCTGCAAGGGGCAGCCAAAGATCTGAGATACAAACAGCTGGCTGTACTGGTGTGACACTGGCATCACTGTGTGCTAGATGCACACAGCTCTCCTGAAAGCCTGAGTCTCATTCCAGTGCCTCAATGGGGAAAGCTTTCAGAGGCATCAAGTGCAGTTTGGCACACACCTTTCTTGCTCTGCCCCACCAGCTGGACAGCACCTGGGCAAAACGGCAGCGGGATGGAGCTTCAGGCCAGGTTGGAATCAGCAGCATGGTCCATACATACTTGATCCAGAGATCAAGTACTGCAAGAGGCCCTGCCACCACTTATGCCCTGACAACCCCTCTAGATTCAAGCCTCTGGTGGCTTAAGCCCATCTGGACGCCAGGTGCCCACCCAAAGCTTCTCTATCAATCCCCTCTTCCACTAGATGGGGGGACAGGGGGGAAATATAAAAAAAGGCTTTGGGGTCAAGATAAGGACAGGGGAATCACTCAGCAATTACAGGCAAACCACAGGCAAAGCAGATTCAATGTGGGAAAATTAATTGAATTTAATACTAATCAAATCAGAGTAGGATAATGAGAAGTAAAACGAAATTTTAAAAACACCTTCCCCCATCCCTCCCTTTTTCCTGGGCTCAATACCCTAGAGTTCCCTACTTCCACCTTCTTCCCAGCTGTGCAGGGGGACAAAGAAGGGTGGTTACAGCTGGTTCATCACATGTTTCGTTGTTTCTCCTGCTCCTTTCTCTTCAGGGGAAGAACTCCTTACGCTCTTCCCCTGTTCCAGCATGGAGTCTCTCCCACAGGAGACAATTCTACATTAAATTCTCCAATGTGAGTCCTTCCCACAGGCTGCAGTTCTTCATGAACTGCTCCAACATTGATTCCTTCCATGGGGTGCAGTGCTTCAGGAACAGATTGTTCCAGTGTGGGTCCCTTGCAGGGTCACAAGTCCTGCCAGCAGACCCGCTCCAGCCTGGGCTCCTCCCTCCATGGATCCACAGATCCTGCCAGGAGCCTTCTCCAGTTCAGGCTTTCCGCAGGGTCACAGCCTCCTTTGGGCACATGCACCTGCTCTGGCATGGGGTCTTTCACAGGCTGCAGGTGGGTCTCTGCTCCCCCATGGACTTCTACACGCTGCAGGGGCACAGCTACGTCACCATCATCTTCACCACAGGCTGCAGGGAAATCTCTGCTCTGGTGCCTGGACACCTCTCTGATTCTTCATTGACCTGGGTGTCTGCAGAGGTGTTTCTCTCCCCGTTCTCACTCCTTTTGTCTGACTGCTGCTTCTATTGCACAGGCTTTTCCCCCTGCCCTTCTTAACTCTGTTATCCCAGAGGCACTACCACCATCACTAATGGGTTCAGCCTTGGCCAGCAGTGGGTCCGTCTTGGAGCCAGTTATGGGGGGAGCTTACAGCAGCTTCTCACAGAAGCCCCCTGTGTCATCCCCCCCACTTGCAAAGCCTTGTCACACATACCCAGTACAAAGCCTCACCTCTGTACTAGTGTCCTGCATGGACACCTCTGTAAAACCGAGGCCAATATTTGTACCATGGAAAGCCACCAAGCAAATGTTTGGAAAAAACTCTATCCTCAACTGCAGATGCCAAGCACCGAGTGGAAGCCAGCTCCGCTGACTATTTTGGAAAGGGAAGGCAGGTGGAGACCTTGACCTACAGAGCAGTTAGCTTTGGCTGCACATCTCCAGCTTTTCAAGCAAGGGGAAGCAATGCGTGTCTCTAGCTACGTCCAAGGGCTCAGCCTTGAGGAATACAAGTCAACCAGTAGCAACAGCACTTCTTGACCCTCACAGGCCTGCTTTGAATAAAAGCAGGGATACACTGAATTGAAATGACTGAGGTTGGGAGATGGGAATGAGTTTGCTGTGAATCACACGGCTGCAAAAAGGGTATGACATGCACAGCCATCTGCATGGCACAAGGGAGGGAAGACAGGTGTCTCATGAATTATGAGTAAAGTGGGACAATTTAGGGAAAGTTTTAACTTTAAAAAAAGAAAAAAAAAGAGGAGACCAAAAGCCATTAGATACATAACCTTGTAGTCTAATATGGCCATAAATTAACAGCTGCACTATATTATGTAAATTTATGTTAAATTATTCACTACCTGTCACCATATCTCCATAAAAAATCTACATACTGACATTTACGAAAAATGACATCTTCTGATAATAGTTTTGCTACGTATTTCAGTGGCTGCAATTGCCTTTTAACCATCTTGACTGCTGCTGAGGCAAATACTACTGAAACAGACATGCTTTAGGAGGTCTAATGAATTCATTAGTATTCACAGATTCACCCTCCAGGAGGGCACTGTCCATGTAAGTCAGTGTCCTTAGGTAGCACACCTCTTCCTCTAGTTTCAGAACTTGCTGGAGAGGAGCCAGGAAGGATCACACAGGTCCCTCCATCAGTCCAGCTATGAGATGGAATTGGATACCCTGTAAAGATCCTGGATGCACCCATTCAGTGTCGAATGTGCTGGTCACTAAGCACAGCAGGGCCATGTTGGAGGGGTACACAACCCAGCTTGGCCTCTTTCACCCACAAGGAATCACAGTCCAGTTGTGAAAACCTGAATCAGAGCTCTTGTTGAGATAAGATGCTTTATAAATCACACCTGGTTTGAGATGGATCTTCAACTGTCCAGCTGGTGCTTCTGCTGACTGGAACTGATACACACAGGTGGGATGCCTCAGCAATCCCGACTGCAGCGAGGCACAACACACAGGGACACATTATCCACACTTATGCTAAACAGGACATACAGTGATTTTGGGAACTGGTATGTCTCTCACTCTCCACAGCTTCTGAAGCAGTGGAATCTCTCCCCACCAATTACAAAGGCAGCTCATGATGAGGGTTCACATGAGCCTCACACAGATTTACTCACCCACACTGCCACCCTGCAGAGATGTGAAGCCTGAACAGCAGGCTCTGGCTGTTGGCCTCCTCCTGAAGGGTCTAGGCAAGGAGTTCTGGCCCGGCCCTCCAGTCAAGGAGGGAATCTGACTGGTTTCACTATGCATTTGCTAGCTGACCTCTAACATGCAGCTTAAGCGCAAACAGACGAGCACCCACAGAGCACCTATTTGCTACAGGTGACTCTGTTGTGACCTAAGGTAACAGCAGCCACTCCAGTTCACTGAAAGACCTCCACTGATTAACTTTGGAGCAAGCCAATGGTAAGGAAAAACTCTGTAGTTCACTAAGAAATGGAAAAGAAGGTTGGCTTCTGCTTCTTCCTGATAAATTTTGAGTATAAGCAAAGAGAAGAAGCAGAGAGGGCAAAAGATTTAAAAAAATTCAAGTGCCCGGCTATTAAGCCAAAAACCATGCTAAAAACGACTAATGTACTTCCAGGACCACTGTCCCTAATTTGACCTTCCAGTTCTGCTCAGAAACATTAATCCAGCTTTTCAGAGATGGGAGAAAGGAAGAGGGGATAGATGTTAAAGAAAGAAAGAAGGGAGGGAGGGGAGGGAGGGAAGGCAGAAGAATAAACAAGCTTTTGCAACAGCAGGAAGCTCTCTCTTAATTCTGAGATAATGAAACGCTTCTAACCAGGCCCAACTGCTGAATATTACAAGAGCCATCATCTCGTGTGGATTGCATGCAGCTTTATTTTCTACTCCCCTGCATGGACTGAGTATGATTCACAGCACAGTCACAGGAAACAGTCATTACTATTTATTTGGAGTGAGATGAGTGACTGCTCTAAACAGCATCAACTGCACCTGCGATAGTGCAGAGAATCTTTTTTTATTAAGCACACCCATGCCCTCTTTTTTCCTTTCTGCTCTTCAATATTCTCTTCACAAAGAACATTTTATTTCCGTGCTGGCTGCAGAGTTGAAAAAGGGAAGAGGCAAATTTACAGCAATCATTAGAGAAGATGCAGAAGCATGGCAGCAAACACTGGCTTCACCACTTTGTGTGCACAGAAACATCCCCACACCGTGCATATGCCACACAAACAGTCTGTACACAAAGAGAAAGAGACAATTAATGAAGTTTAGCCACTTATAATAGAATTATAATGATAATAGCCTGGCTGTGGGTGAGCCTGCTTGCCCCCATTTTGTACATTTGCTGCAGCTGGAACATGTCAGAACACCCTGAACTCACTCTGCTCCAGACAGCCCTAGAAAACAGCTCATCTTCCTCAACCTCTGAGCAGCTCCTCTGTTTTCTTTACAAGACACTGCTCACAATTTTGCTGCAGCAATTTATCTCTGGCTATACAGAGAGGTGGGCAGCAGCTCCCCGGCTTGCTGCTGCTCTTTCTCCTGCTGTACTTTAGCAGCTGATGCTGAAGCCTCTCCGGCCCTTACATACTGTATCTCTGAGGTGACAGAGCCTCAGTTAATTCCCACAGCACTTTATTCTCCCCTTTAGCAGTCTCTGCTGATGAAGGTGCTCTTTAGACTGCTATTTTGAATTTAACACACAGTTATAGAGAATCCAGAGCACTCAAAGCACAGACCTCTCTCTCTTCTATAGCCTTTATTGCCCAAGTGCATGCACCTGATGTGCTTACAAAAAATGTCCTTGCTGACAAAATCGTCTTAAAATGGCTCAGCTCTGTTTTTGCTGGTTTCAGGCCAGCAGTAAGAAGAAGCTAAGGCCATTTCATCCCTCTGCTGTAGGTATCACTATCTCAAGTACCTGCATCCTGTGATGCCATTAAAAGCTTCAGGAGATTAAAAGTGTGGGTTTTCTTGTTTGTCTAACAAAGTAAGGTACTTCACTGTATAATGGATTGCTCTTGAAAACTAATACTCCTAATAGCAGCAAACAGATGCACAGACCAGCCTGTTTTATCCCTATTGAACTTGGGTACTTATTTTTTGTAAATTACGTGTGGTCTCTGGAGCGAGTGTGATTTCAGATCACAGCAATTAGGGGAACATCCTGTTTTGTTTCTTATTCTCCTATGTAATCACTCTGATGCCACATGTGACTGACACAAGGAAAGCTTTCTCACCAAACTGGGAGCAGATCAGAGCCCAGCCCCTTCACGGATGAAGGGCCATGGTGAGATCAAAAATACAAAGGAGAGCATAAAGGAGGTAGAGAGCTTGGAAATGAGGACAGATAACAGAGGCAAGAAGGGGCAGCAATGACTTTGTGGTGACTTCTACTCTGTTTGCAGTACAGCAGTGTGGTAATCACCTATACATCCACACCCAGATGCTAAAGCAACTGGTATAGATAAAAAAAGATGGTGCAAAAGTTAGTAGAGTTAATACACAAACCACTAAAAAATGCTTTTGACTGACTAATGTTCCTAGCCATTACATCGCATGCTGTATGCTTTTCCCTAACTGGTATTAAAAAATCTCTCAGTACTGCTTCTCTCATCACCTCCTACCAAATAATTACTAAAAGACAACTTACTTTCCACCTCGGGTCTCAGCAACTGCAGTCTCTGCCCTTTGTGAGGAGAGCAGCACAACACTCTTCTCTTCTACCAGGATGAGAGATCTGCTCCACCACTCACATCAACATCCAAGCAACAGACTTGGCCAACCAAGAAGCTAAGGACACTCATTTCATTGTTGCAAGAGTATATAGAAAGTGGAAGCAGTATTGGATCAGACAGGTAAGAAATACCTCATATCCAGCATTACACCTTTTCCTGATTCCAAACAGAACATTTTAAATCCTAAGGCAGGAGGATCACCAAAGGCAGTCCAACTTACACCCCAGTTTGTTTTGCAATATAGATTTAGCTCACTAAGCACTGACCCCAAACTCTTATCACTTCACTTTTGCCTTCGACAGCCATTAGTCAAGCAATACCTGGGGACAGATTCTCCTCCTGGTTGCAGCACAGCAAACTCTTCAGCTAACAAGGTTATTCCATATCCTAACAAGGGTATATTCCATATACCCTTAGAACTGAGAGGTAGGTCTCTTGTTTTATTTCTGCAGCTGGAGGGAGCTGAGGTGCAATGTGGCAATAGCCTCGTGGACAGGAGTAGCACAAGGCTGTGCTCACAGGCCTGCATGGAGGGGAATGAGCTGTGACCCAGCCGGGAAAGGAGCTGCTCCTTTCTTTCTCCACATCCTCAGCCTGGGGAGCTTCCCAGGGGACAGGTCACTGTCACACCTGCATGGTGAGGCCTCAAGCTGAGTATTCATTGCACTTGCCATTGCTCTCAGGGCCTTCCATCCTCCACATCGTCAGGGTGCAGCCTTCCTTGTCAAATTATTTTAAGTAAAAGCCAGGGTTTGAGACAGAAAGTGCTTCTTGACATGTGAACTCTCAGCCCACGAGCAGAGTGAGAGCTACAGAAGATTCACAGGTTCCCCCCTCCCCCACAGTGTTTAAATGATTGATTAATAGTTTCTAGAAAGCAATTCATAAAATGAGGAAGAGCAGATTTTCAAAACTATCAGCTTGTAAATGAAGTAGAGCCAATTCTCTGGCAAACCTTCTAACAAGGTTTCACATTATTTGTTTTATGCTTCCTAAAGATCTGTCCCTAGCCTAAATCCCAGCAGGAGGAGATGCCAGTGGAATTTAATTACATTCCACCTATGGGAAACATTCAAGAAACAGTGGTCTGATAGAAACCCCTACAACTTGATCTAAAAAAAAAAAAAAAAGAAAAAAAAAAGAAAACGATCATCTGATTAAAGCAATGATATGAATATACTGTGTCTCCCAACCACAGGTTAAAAACATTATCTTCTTACAAGTCTCAAGGCAAAGAGCCAAATTGTCTTGTGAAGCAAACAGAATATTTATACCATCAATTTACAATACACATTCAGCATTCAGCCCTATGGCTTAAGTAAATAGTTAGGAGAAATGGCATTTTAAAGAATTTTGGTGCTTTGTTTTATTTTTTTTTTTCTTTTATATGAACCAGACATGCCCGATGCTTTGCTGGAAATCCTCGTGATTCAGGACAGGTTTTATCTTAGAAATAAGGTGTAGTTAGTGTTTCAAGGGTTTGGCACATGGCCTGTCCTCCCCAGGCTGGGGGTATGTGTGGGTATGTGTGTGCACACCCCCCTCACAAACATCAGCCTGGCCCCCAGCAGGTGCTGAGGCACATCTCACCCTGGCCAGGAGGGTAGGCAAGAGTTGAGGATGCTCCCACAGCAAAAGCAGAAGGGATACTCACTGATCCACAGCCACGACACGGGAACCTGCTGCCATCAGCACAAGTGTGAAGGAGATGGAAAGAAAACTGCAGGCAGCCTCCTCCAGGTATAATTCTTTAAATCTGGGAAACCTATCTAGCTGAAATATCTTTCTCTGCAGGAATAGGGAAAACGACTCCTGTGCGTTCAGCTGGGACACCTGAATGGTGCACTGGGCAGAGGAGGAAAAATACTGCACTCAAAGCTGAGAGGAAGAAACAGGCATTTCCACTGTTCCCCCTTCTGGTACCCCTAAATCACCCACCTCAGGGTTCTGTAACTGGCCATGATGAGACCCAACCTCAGCACTCAGAGAGGAGCTCCCACGAGGGGCTGCAAAAGGAGCAGTGAACACCACCGACTCTCTGGAATCAGCACCATGTCCTGCTGTACACAACGGAGAGACTTGCCACTAAAGAAGCACTGAAATATTTAATCATTCGAAACATTCAAGTGCGACAAAATTATCAATGAAACTAATTAAGAATCTTGAGATAATAAGCACTGATGACAAAACGTTCCACTCTAGTGCCTGCCATCAGGCAGTCAGGATTTATAATATCAGTCATTTATAAAACTTATACCCTGAAGAATCTCAGTGCACTTCAAAACATGTGCCTCCACATCCACATAGTCCTGCTCCCCAAGGTGACTCAAACTACTCACGCATACCCAGCAAAGGTTCCCAGTTAGGGGTGAGGACTTCAGATCATGACAACAGAAACGTGAATAAAAACGGCATGGTGAGCAGAGAAGCTGGGAAGTGCCAGCTTTGGTGACTGCAGGGCCGGGTCCTGAGGTCTCAGCCAACCCAGCTCTATCACAGGCACCCAGAAGGGCAGGCCACAGGAAGGTGAGACAACAGTGCACAGAGCAGACGTGGGGAGGAGGAAGGTCACGGATTCGACAAAAAGCCACGGCGCCAGAGGTTTATGCACTGGGATTTTTCAGCAATTTAGGACAGGAAGTGAACTGGTGTCAGGCAGTCGTCACTGCAGATGGGTCTTTAAGCAGCCAACATGTAAATGGGTTTTGGCAAAGATACCGCAACTAACAGGGTTTTTTTTCTTTTTGTGAGGAATGCCATTTTTAGGTACAGTCAGAGGAATGTTGCCTTCTGCCTGCTAAGAGCAGGTGTACAGATGTCGACAGCGAGTTCAGGCGAGTGCCAGGTACTCGAGAATCATCACTGGATATGTGAGCTGCCTCGCACCATCTCCAAGCTTTTGCAGGAGGCAGGTTTTATTTTCTGCTGAGGTTTCCAACGAGCCAGTTCTCCAGCAGACCGTGTCTCTGGGCGCAACAGCTCAGCACAGCCTGATCTTTATTTTGTCTTTGTTTCCAAGTTAAGTCATCTATGCCAGGCCAGCTCCTAAGTGAGGGGAATGGTGGGTCCCCGTGAGTCACCCGCGCGGCTCCCGAGGAGCTGCCCACGAGACAGGTACAGCTAATCTGGAATGACGCCTGGTAACTGCAACATCTAATTTCAGACTCAAGGCACCAATTTCCCAGTCACTTTGTAGCTACACTGTGTTACCGTAACGGGCTCTCTGCACAATTATCACAACACTTAGTAAGTTATTCATTTCCGAGAGAGCTAAGAAGCCTTGTAAATTATTTTCACTTTAAAGAAAGCAGACGTATTCCTCTCTGGAGGAAGTAAATAGCAAAGTTTCTCACCCATATTTTGTTTATTATTAATGTCTCACAAATAATGTTATCTTTAGTATTAAGATATCTTTACTTCAAAAGGAAACTGTAATAAACAGGCAAGAATTTAAAACCCAGGTGCACAGGCTTTTGTGGCAGTGGCATGCATCAGGCACTAGCAGTTTGAATATTTTATACTTCATAATTTTTTTCTTAAATAATTAACTACCTTTAACCAGTGATTGTCCAGTTCTACCACTGCTGTGGGTTTAACTGTGTATTACAGCTCTGAGTGTTCCTATGGTGGTTCTGCTTCTCCCTGCTCTGAACCCATGCTGAATACAAGCCCTGCTTGACTTCTAGGTTAGAGGTCTGTTTCCTACCTCACCCTGTAACAGATGTAAATCCATTTTCTACAGCTTTGCCCCCTGCAGTAGACTCAAACAGCTCCAGTTAAGATCTCTAGAGTTCACTGGCTGGACCAGCATTCAGTCTCGTACCTCTTAGCACAGTGGAGAAAACTGCTCGCTCCAGCTGCTCATGTGGGCTTATCTGATTCTCTGTTTGCCTCTTGCAGTTCAGAAATGAAGAGTAAAAATCCCATACCTTGGTTTGATTACTGCATTACTGACAGAAATGCAGAGCTGGACCAGGAGGCAAGATGTACTGAACCACTGGAGAGTTGCATGCTTTGGACAACACATTGAAATCAAACCTTTTCTCCCCACCACTGGCTTGGAAAAGAAAGTTCTCCCAAAAGCTTTTTTAAAAAAATGTACTACCAAAAATGACCTGGTCTATAATTATCATCTCATAGCATAGTCCAGTGTTGAAGGATGTACAAGTGTACATATATTTAGATGCATAAAGATGCACACGAGGGCTTGGTAGCGTTTGCCAGTGCACTCACTGCTTAGAATTTGCTTGTGCACAGCAAGGGTCTCATGGCTACCACATTTCTCTGCAAAGTCTGGGCATAAGTGGGATTAAAATTATTACTTCCCTAACCTGAAATGCTAAAATACAAAAGACAGTATTCAGATTTCTATTCAGTTTCAAGGAACCACTATGGCAATTAGCTTTGACTTGATAAAAGATCTGATAACAATGTTTTCCTTCATGACAAAACGTTAACCCCCAACTTGAGGCAACACCTCCCACCTAATTTCTCTTTGTGCATTTATAGAACTATGGAAACAGAAAATAAATACATTGACAAAAAGATCTAGCAACACTTAAAAACACTTAACTACAAAAACAACTACAACGCTTGAGACAGGGGCAACTGAGCAAAACCAGGTCTGTAAGATAAGATTAACACAGATTTCACACTGGTGGAAAATTTCTTTTAGAATACTCTAACCCATTCTAATATCCACATTTTTCCAAGAGATGTTAAAAACCCACAGGAGAACCTATGAAAGCAGGCAAACATACTGTCCAACTTCAAAAAAAATATAAAAATAAATTTTAGAAAAGAAAGAATTTTAGGAATGTACAGTTTTAATACAAGAAACAACTAACAGGTGATATCACTGTGGTTTACAGGTGGTATCCTAACCCTTACTTAGGAGAAGGATAACTAACTTAGGAGAAGAGATGAAACAAAACTGTGGTAAATTCACCATTGCCAGAAAGATTAGGGTAGAAGTAGGAGGGCATGACATATTCCCAGCTATTTTTATGCAGTATGTCAGGACTTGGTGGGGAGATGAACCCATATGGCAGCAATGGGGATCAAAACAGAGCCCAGTTCCAAAGGTCACCAAACATTAAAAAGGTTTCAATCTGAAAGTTGTGGCCTGGATCTATCTATGGTTTTTCTTGTAAAATCAGAGCTAGGAGAGAAAGCAGGATGTTCACTTTGCACCCAGTCTCTGTGTCGTTGCATTGTTCTCTCATTTAAGTGCACTGCTAAGGCTCCACTGATAATAATAAAGGATTGATTTAAAAGACCATTCCACAACCTAAGCAAACAGTGAGCCTGGCTAATGTTACATATCATAGCCTCTTGTCATTTACTGCTACTCTGTGTGTTTACTGTGCCTCTCACTCCCCCTCAGCACCAGCCCGAATTTGCAGCAGAGCAGCTGGTCCTCCGGGTTTGATGGCACAACTGCAACCCTGAGCCCAGCAACAGCAGCCTCTTGATTGATTATTGGAGCACAACCCTGCTCTCAGTAAGGTTCTGAACAAAAACAACGTCTTCCCAAGGCTTTGGGTCAAGTCTTTGCAGATTTCCTCAATGACAGGCACCTCTATGTCACAAGGTGAACCTTACTTCTGGTAAGATCCAAAATTTAATTACATTATTTGCATTCCTCTATCAAGGTTCCTACTTAAGTCCAACAGAGATTATGAAAGTAGGTGGTGTGAACAAAAAAAGAATCAAAAAATTGTGTCCACTCCATCTTTAACTTCCATAAGAAAAGCTATTATTTTGCATGGATTACTCTTCTTATACCAAATTCAGTACACAGCATGATGAAAACATCCATGCTCTTCCATTAATACGGGAAGAAAACTTAATGGAGTGTGTTATGTTTTGCTTTGTGCTCCTTGCCAGCATGATGAGTATTGCTCCATTCCTTTAAACAACGGGATTGTGAGAACAAAGGGATGTGTCTTTGGAGCCTGATTCTCGGTTTCACTGAGGTCCTACCAGGGCAGCAGAAACAGGCCTTACCACAGTTGCAAGCCCTTGTTTGTTAACGTAACAGCAGAAACGAGGAGATGATAATCCTGCTGCAGATGAAGGGTGAGGCTGATGTACACACACCTTGATGGCCTGTTCCCATTACAGAAACAGGAAAGAGGGCATAAATGTAAACTGAGAATCTGGGCTTGCAGTTACCCTGGATACCCTCTGTAGGATTTATATGTTTAATTAGTGCAAAAGGTAGAAACCTCCACAATCTTATGAAAACAATATGTTAAACACAGTTTTGCCCAACATTTCTAGAACAACAAAACTTGCAACAATGGAACAAGAACAATTAAAAAGATTACTAAAGCATTTTGTTTTGCTTGTTCTTCTTGGGATCATTTTCAAGTCAGGAAAGACATTTTATGCCATCTAATTAAAACAACTGGGAAGGTTTTGGGCTTTTTTTGGTTTTTTTTGAAACAGATACACTAATTAATTAATACAAAGAAGGTTCTGTTCCTTCGTTATACACAAGATTAGACTGCACAATAACAAATTCCTAAACTTAAAATGTATAATTTAATGAATTCACAGACAATACCTTTTTCCCCCACTGCAGAGTGAAGAAGAATGTGCTTTGTAGGGACTACTCAAAACACTCTTGAAAGCAGTTTGCAGTTCTGTCCTTGCATGTACATCCTTCAGTTTGTGCACACCAGTAGATCTGTTGACATTTGTGTTTTGGATCTCTGATGAAAATCACTGTATTTTCACTTAAACCCATGGGGGAAACACCAGTTGATCTTGCAAAGGATTTTTTGTGGAACCTAAGTTAACCAGATCATGCAAATACTGCTCTATGCGTTCTCTATTTCCCATGCCAAAACTTTTAAATTCTCTGTGCCTCCTGAAGAAACAGGACCATTACTATTACAGGACTTGTAGGTACTTTTAGAGGTTAGTATTTATGTATCATTTGGATGCTATCAAATGAAAAGTCCTAAAATAACCTGAACTATTTAGAAAAGATATGGTTATCTTTGCTCCCGCTGTCAGAAGTCTGCTGTGCTAAAGTGGCACCAGGTTACCAAACCCAAAGAAAAGAAAATCAGTTGTGTGACAGTTACTGTTCGGGTTAAACATTGTTGGAACCTGTAGGTAAAGCAGCCACTTAATTCTGTAATGGAGCTTATCTGCTTGTGGTGCTTACCCAGAGGGACAAGTCAGGAGGGTTACAGCCCCTGTGCAAAGTCGCAGGCGACTGCTGCCACGCAAAATGACCAGCAAGGTTTTGTGCTGAGTGGTTTGTCAAGGTAGCGCTCTGCACGGAGCCATGTGTTCAGGGAAGAAGGAAAACAATCAGAAAAGGAA
The DNA here is from genome assembly GCA_013397175.1 of Platysteira castanea. Lineage (NCBI taxonomy): Eukaryota > Metazoa > Chordata > Aves > Passeriformes > Platysteira > Platysteira castanea. The sequence continues at coordinate 728,878 of VYXC01005727.1, forward strand.
AACAAAGGAGATGAGAAGCACCAGGCGCCGTCTCAGTACAGCAAACATGGCTTGGCAAGAGACTGCCAGGGTCCACGCCGCTCCACGGAGCTGTGAGCCACATCCTGCTGCTCAGTTCCTGCTGGGATGGGCAAGAAGAGAGCGTGCACAGTCTTTATAAATAAGTAGGGTCACTTCAAAGATATTTGGCTCTAAGCCAAACAACTCAAAGGCCCTGAAATTTCAGCCAGCAGCTCAGCTCACCACAGGTGAGTGATGTAAACAGCCAGCAAATTACGACATGGCACAAAATATGACAAAAGTTGGCATCTTTCTCAGCTGACAACGTGGCCACATCCACAGAGGTGCGCCTTTCAGTATGGGAGTTCAAACACTCCTTTGGCAAGGGATCAAGCACTCCCACTTTGCACACACATTGTGCATTTTGTCTAACTTTGAGCTTGCTCAGGCAACAGGCAGTATTTTGGGTAACTAGTTCTTGCTCCTCATATCTCCATAGAAAATTGCTGGTAGTCATGACTTTCTTATTACAGAAGGTATCGAATGCATACAGAAGTTTTAAAAAACAAGCTGTTTGGGGAAAACCCCCAGAACCTGTGACACTATCTGAAGACACCCATGCAACTGGTGTCAAGTTGTGCCGCTTACAGCGTCTTTCCAGCACCCACCTAAGACAGCCTGGCAGTGCATATTCGTGAATTTATCACAGGCAGGGAGTAAAATGCTTTTAAACACTATCTTATTTCCCCAGTGAATGTTCCTCCCAGCAGAGATCTCCGCTGGCTGGTTTCTACCAGGCAGGTTGAGCAAGATCACTTCTAAATAATGTCTCCCACAACTTGATTTCCTTGCCCTAAAGTCTGGTGACATGTATCTGAACACTGGGATGCCAGCACCACAAAGTACCCACAGCTCAAAACAAAATATGCTGGAGCAGGATGTGACACCCTGGACCACCCCAGGGGTGTGGTAGAGAGTCAGGTGTGGGGTCAGCACATTCAGAGACTTTGGTGGTGAAATCCAAGGAGTTTGAACATTTCTGGAACATCCATCACAAGCAAAGCCAGTTCTGAAGATGTACTTTTCTAGAGTGGAAGGCAAAAGCACAAAGCTGGGAGAGTGCTGTAATTCAACAAACTGCAAAAGAGAAGCTGGGCCCTCTTCCTTAGAAAAACAGTGGAAAAACTCACCTTTGGGTGAAGGGGCATTCATACAGCCTGCAAATTGTGCAGTGAAATTCAAGTAAGCCCTTGTGACTACTCCCCCGTCTTCCCTGATGCTGAAACATCAGAGCTATCTGCCGGTGGTGCTTAAATGCTTGTGTTTTTCACATTAGAGAGGCAGGAGTTTTGGACCCCCTGATTCCTATACTTACATACCTTTGGAAATTAGCATAAACATCTCAGCTGGCTACCGATGTGATTAAGATGTGCCTCCACTTTGCAATTTTTTCTTTGAAACAAAGCAAAGGCTTTCATTTGTTAAGTGAAAATTCCCCGGTGGAAACCCCTCTCTCTTTCCCTCCCATTTCTGACCCCATATTGGGCACTTTAATCTAATTTTGGTTTGAGGTTTTAGGAGCTGAAGGCTGCTTCTGAAGATCACTGAGGGAAAAGAAATCACTGGGAGGAACACCAGACTTTGAACTGAATGTCCCTGGCACAATGCATATTGGAAAAAGAAAGCACTAAGAACATTTCCCAATCAATGTAGCTGTATTTTTCACAACCAGTTACAAGAAATGGAAACCGATGGTAAATAATGCTGCTTTGTACAAGTCCAATTACCCTGAATGATAAATTGCCTAATTATTTCAGCTCTAGAATCTTTCCCAAGTTCTTTATCCTTTTCTTTGTAGTCACTGTCTGCAGAACAAGAGCGTTTGACTGTTACTAATTAACAAGAGAGAAAGATGCAGGACATTTAGTAAATTCACTTCTGTTTAAATTCATCTTATATGTATTTTTCCCCACCAAAGGGAAAAAAAAAGTAATAATTTATTCAAAAGCTGGTCTGATGGAGGAAATTTTTCTCCATGACTACTCTATGATATTAGAACAGTCAGGTTTTGTTTTTTACATTCTCCAGAATGCCAAAAGATTAAAGGCACAGCAAGGTTAGATTAACACCTTGAAATTATCTGTAAAGTTCTCTACTTATCAGGCTATTAAATCTAAATTCGTGACTGCACAAAATCGTCTTCCTATTGTATCCTGAGTGCACATGAACTTGATGAAACAAGTTCCAAAAAGCAAGAGCTTTTAAAAGTGTTTTGTTCCAGTTCACAATGCAATGACTTTCTGACATCTTGTTTCTTCCTTTTTCCTTCATTTAGATCAACAGCAGTAAGGGGTTGTGGATAATATCCTCATGTTCAGAACTTTTTCACTTCTCAATTTTCTCCTATAAATTTAAAGTGTAGCTAGGAGTATTGAAAAAGACATTAAAGTTTATTCAAAATCTCTATTGAACCAGAAGATCAAAATCATCTTACTGCATTCCATCTTTAAAGCTGATGATATGTAAAACTTTAAAAAACAAACAAAACTCCCCTTTTTTTTCCTCCTGCTTATTAACAGAGACTTTTCTGAAATCCATTTTTTAAGATGTGTGTAAAAGCAAAATGTTTTACATATAAAATATTTTACATATGAAGTAATATGAATATTTTGTTGAATTCTGAAAGCACAGATTTCACACAGGTGGAAAACATTGAGTCAACAGGGCTAAAGAGTGAATTGCTTGCACAACATGCCTTAATGTGCTGTGCCTCAGTGACAGCCAGGAAGGATAATTCCTTGGACTGAGAAAGTAACCAAGTTCTCAGCCTCACTACATCTGAGACCTGACTAAGAATGGTAACTGCTATTAAATGAATCTTCATGCAAGCATCTGTCTATCCACTCAGTGCTGGTTAAAAGCCCAAAATTCCAGTCCATACAAATGACTGGCATTTCTAGTGTAAAACAGTTCTAAGCCTCCCCTGACTGAGGCCTCAAATCCCTATCTCAGTGGCTATTGCACTGGTGAAATTCCACTTCTGGCCAGACTGCTTGCATAGAAACCCTTGTGGAACGCTGCCCAGAACATTCAAAACATGACCAGTTACACTGAGGTACAGGTGGATTTTGTCGCTTTAAAGGATTTAATCTTGGAAAAGTCCCATAACCTGTCTTTTGAAAACCAGACATCGACTTAGTGGGTAATAAGTAAGATTACAACCATGGACTTCAGGAGAGCTAACTTCAGCCTCTTCAGGGATCTTCTTGGAAAGATCCTTTGGGAACAGGCCCCACAGGGAAGAGGAGTTAAGAGGGTTGGGTGATATTCAAGGATCACTTCCTCCAGGCTCAAGAATGAACAAGAAATCGGGCAAAGGGAGCAAGAGATCTGCATGGATGAATACTCCTTTCATTACTCAAGCATAAGCACAAAATATACAGGAGACGCATGCAGGGTCAGACCATTTAGAATGAATATAAAGAGGTTATCAGAGTAAGCAGAAATGAGACAAGGAAGACCAAGGCCCATCTGGGGGCCAGAATTAAATCTGGCCAAGAATGTCAAGGACAGCAAGAAAGGCTTTTACAAATACATCAATAACAAAAGGAAAACAGGCAATGGGCACAAACTGATGCACAGGAGGTGCCAACTGAATTTGAGGAAGAACTTCTTTACTGTGCAGGTGACCAGGCACCGGAACAGATTGACCAGAGAGAGTGTGGAGTCTCCCTCACTAGAGATATTCAACAACAACCTGGACACAATCCTGTGCCTTGTGCTCTCGGATGGCCCTGCTTGAGCAGGGAGGCTGGACCAGAGGCCCACCTGTGCTCCCTTCCAGCCCGACCCATTCAATAAATATTAGTGAAAAATGGTTCTCTGAGGCAATAAAATATATTAACTGATTTGAAATGGAACAGTCCTCAGACAGGATATGTTTCCTATGTTTCTTTTTGTTTTCCTGACTGCTCCCTTTGCTCCAGTCTTTCTATCTGGTTAGGTAAAGAAATGTTCACTCGTATCACTGGAAGACCACTACATTTCTAGAGCAAGGGCACACCCAGAAACATCACCTTTTCTTTGTTCCCATATTAAAAGAGAAGCATAAGATGAAGCAGGGCAAACAATACAAAAGCCATCTCACACTGATTAAAAGTAGCACAGACATATTGTTAGAAATTGAAATTATTTAAATACGTCTGTTCTGCAAGGGTGGTAAAGAAGGAAAAAAAAAAAGGAGGGGAGGTCACAAGAAGTTCATTTTACCAAAAACTGCTTTACATAATCATGAAATGCAAACTAGTTTCCATTCCTTCTGGCACCAGCTCATTCAGCCTCCACTTTGAATGCTTATTGACAAATAAATGGACTGGTTACTTCCTATTAATGCTTCCTAATGTATGTACATACCTGGAGGAAAAATTCCATTTTGACCTCACATTCATTTAAGCTAAGATCATTTTTAAGCTAAGAATATGATGAATACAATTTTAATTTCTTCTTGGTTGCTGCTGGGGATTTGCCATTTGTTAATAAATTAGGCATGTGTTCTTCTCAGCTCAACTTTTGCACCTTATGCATATAATATGTGCAATTCAAGAGTCTGTGTGAAACCTTCAGATGCAAGGCCTTCTTTCCTTCAGTCCACATTTATTGTCTCCCTCCTTCTCTCTCTCATGCAGGCACAGGTGCACAAACAGGACTTGTTTTATCAACTGTTCCCCAATACTTCTCCTTCTCTTCCTCTGCCCACAGAATCATAGAATGGTTTGGCTTGGAAAGGACCTCAAAGATGATCTAATTCCAGCCCCTCTGCCATCACCATGGATATCTTCCACTAGATCAGGCTGCTCAGAACTCCATCCAACCTGGTCTTGAACACTTTCAGGGATGGGGCATCCACAGCTTCTCTGGGCACCTTGTTCCAGTGCCTCACCACCCCCACAGTAAATAATCTAACATAAACCTACCCTCTTTCAGTTTAAAGCCATTCACCCTTGTCCTGTCACTACATGTCCTGGTAGGAGGTTCCATGGAAAGTTCTCATCATGAAAGTAGCACTTGTTGTCACAATCTCAAGAGTCACTATTGCCCTCACAAAGAAAAATGCTTTTAAAGCAAGATTTTATCCCTGGATCTTGAAAACCTCTCAGAAGCGGATGGTTCAGTGGAGATTCCTGCACAGATGAGGACGCCAGGGCTGGGCCAACACCTTCATACTCTGAAGAATCTGCCTGTCAGTCTGGGGACACAGAGGGATCTCATTCCAAATGAATGCTAACCAACATAAACCTTGAAAACGCTTCTTTGTTTAGCTTAGTATTTAATATTTCCCAGGAGACAAGCCCCTGCCTGATGAATGCAATTGGCTGCTAATGCTGAGACACAGTGTGGGGTCCTGATACAGATGTCCAAGGCCACCCTCTCTCATTTGTAAGTTCTTTCAGGGGTCAGATGGTTTAGTTTCTCTCATTTTTTTGCATTGAGGCTGTGCCTATTGCTAGCTGTTCTCTCTTTCTTTGCTAAGTATTTATGATATAGTAGGACATAACTTATGTAAATCTTTAGTGCCTAACTTCCATGGGAAAAAACATAAATTAGTGTAATATCTTTCTGGGCTTGACTCCTACTTCACATTGAAAAACTCCTGAGGGTTAGACAGGCTGCCACTCAAAGAACAGGCACTTACACCTGTGAAGGCATCCCCATTCCTGAGAAGTCATGGCATGTTCACCTCTTTTCCTGCCATACGTAAGTTCTCTGGCTAGCCTGGTGAGAGTATCACCCTCCCACTGTCACGGAGAGGAGCAGTGGTGATATTTACTGCAGTTCAAGCTTATGTCCTTGCTCCCTTCTGCACGGCTCAACTGCCCAGGGCAAAAATTTGTTCTATGTTCCACCCTCCAAATGATGCTACCTATCAACAGCTAAAATCTTAACACTGATATAAATATACATATTGATTGGACATTGATATTGATATTAATTTGGCTTACTTTGTCCCTGGAGGAAGCATGTTAATTGCCATATACAGGAACAGCTGGGATATGAATCCTGAAGAAAACTAACCAGTTTCTTGCTCAGTAGTGATTTTTTCCTTAAATTAAAAGCAAATATGCTCTTTTCTCCATAAAAGCCTGAAATGAAAAGGGGAAAAGGAGGGGACAAGGAATAGAAAGACATGGAAGATGCATCCTTCCCTTTACTTCCTCTTTAAACAAATCTGTCTAACCATATTTAAAGTGCTGCATTATTAACATCTTCACCATTAAATGTTCCATGTCACTAGAAAAATTTATTCTTTAACATGAACCCTGCAGCAGTGACAGTGGGTCAATTATTATGAGGATGGCAAAATACCAGGAAAATTCAGGGGTGAAAATGAGTATCTGCCTAGCATACATTACCTGAGACTCAGTTTTGCTCAAGAATAGCAATAAGGCAGAGTCACTGAGCAACATGTGACATTGAAAGCAAAAGATAAATTAGTCTTCATGGGCAAGAGACTGATAGGCCTAAACAAATGGAAAAATAAAAGGGTTTTTTTTCCTCTTTTCTTTTTATTTCTTTTACTTGAGTGAAAAGGGGTAAATGAATTCTGCAGTGTCAACAACAAGAAGTTGTTCCTGGAAATAAAGGTACATTAATCATCTCAAAACCACCTCATTCCAGGCTACATAGAATCACCACTTCTCAGCTCTGAAGAGGATTTTCCTAGGAGAGAAGTAAGGTTTTTTCATACTCAGGTTGTGGTTTTGATAGGGTTCTTGGAAAAGTCAAGCAAGAAGTACAATGTCAAGGTACAACTGGGGTTTAAAACGTGGAATTTGTTCCTATAAGCTAACACTAGAGTTTTCAAAATAGCAAAGCCAAATCATTCCTAAAAGATACCCTGACTTACCAAATGATTGACTCAACTCTTTGCATATAATAGAGCTGACTGTCCAGAAAGTCTTTATTGTCTTTGAAAGCCTTTATCTCCTTTGAGAGCAGGAATCTGTAGATACAGTGTGAGAACCACAAATACCTGGCAAGCAAGAAGAACTGCTCTTGTGTGGCTCCTGGCTGACCACGCTCTCCCTGCCTGCTCACACTTCAGCCCAAGGGTGACTGTGGCTGCCTACAAAGCACAGCTTCTGTAAAGCAGGAACAACAAACAGGGATCTTCCAGACAGGCCTCCAGGACAACTTCTCTGGCTGGTGCTGGGAGGGTGCCTGGGACGAAAAGCAACCTGTGCAAAGAGATACCTGCTATGGCTTGCACAGTGAGCAAACTGAGCCCAAGCTTTTCCCCCTCGGTGCTTCCCCTCAGCGTCTGAGCCTATGAACAGGTTTGTGGCAAAGTGGGCAAACACTTGGCAGGCTTAGGCTCATGACTTTCTCAGGATACCTCTCCTTACACAGCAGAGACTCAAGATGGTAAAGAGACCAAAGCCCTGAGTCTCAAATGTGCTTAAGTGGCTGAAAGTCAGGAAGAAGAAAGTTAGAAGTCAAAATAACCTCTGCCCAAAAGAAGTGACTTTGGGTCTCTTGAGTCCAAAGCCTGCATTTCCAATCAGTATATTCTAGATACTTACAGCAGAGGAGAAATTCAGGGAAAGGCTTATTGTCTTCTCCTAACTTAGCAACCTTTGACTGGTATGTACAGAAGCACCATGAGACTAAGATAAATAACTGATTTCAGACACTGAGCAACTGCACGAAGAACTGCAGAAATATAACCGAAGTCCTCAGCCCCTACATATTTAAAAGCATCTCTCTACTTGTTTAAAACAAAACTGATTGCTGACAGCTGACATTCATAAATGATGCGAGGCTCTGCAACACCTTCTTAAACAAATAGAGAAATCAAAGAGTGTCATTTCCTTCAAGAGAATAAACAGCAACAACACACGATATTGTTTGTGCTTCCTGGTTCTGTATGTTTTGTGTGTGTATGTGTATGCATGTGACTCTCTTCTGTAGACTTTTTTTCTGCACACTATTTACAATTCAGTCTCCCTTGATAAACGCAAGCCTTCACCGTCAGCAAAATTTCCTTAGTGAAGCTTAGTCTCTGTAGTTGCAAGCTTCTGAGAGCACAGTGCCTTGAGATACTGCATGAAAGGCACCAAACTCATGCAAATTGTTGTAGTAATTCCCTGACAGTGACATCTCTCTGACTTTCACCTCTCATTTTCACTAATGCTCAGAGAAAACTGTGCTACCAAGGAGACTCTCTGCATAGACTGCTTAAAAATCTAAAGTACTCAATCAGGCACAGAGACACCATAAAAATGGTCCTACCTCTCTCTGCTCTAGAAATTTTATGGGAAGGGAAGATTTTGAAATGGTAAAATCTCTTTTCAATAAGCCATTTCCATTAGACTGCAGAGGTATTAGTGAAGGAGCTTTTCAGTGTGAAGAGCAGAATCATAAGCCAGTGTAAAGTTTAGTACAATTCCACTCAAGTCAATGATGACAATTACCCCAGATGAGCAACTGCCACATCCCGTATGTCTGATGAATTACAGCACCAAAATCATCAATCATAAATAAAGAGTTTATGCACCAGTCCAGTTCAAACGGGGCCATTGACAACTCACTACACATAGCAGTTAAAAAGGAATTAAACTGTATCTTTTCATAAACAAAACTATGGATTGCAATGACTTTGGAGTAGCATCATTCAATATTTTTGACTTGAAAGAATACAGACGAAACAGTCTGGTCAACATTTTCAATTAAATATATTGAAAATATTCCTGGGCCTCAAGTTATACAAAACCAAGTACTTATAGGAAGAAGAAGATGTCTTTATATTAAAGAAAAATCTCCAAGTCTCCATTTAAATAGAGAGAGAGTATGGCAGGACTTTGAAGTTTCTTTAAACTTTACAGTCTCTAGACAGAGGTGGAATGTTGGTAAGTCACACCCACACTGAATTGTTACACTAGCACTTTGTGTGGATAGGAAATTGGATGGAGTAGAGACATGCTGTGTCTTATCCGGCTCTTCATTCCTCTCACACTGATGTTTCTAAATGTCATATCAAGCAGTGATAAGAGTAGTACAAAGCTTTTCTAAAATAGAATGGAAAGCACAGTTAGTCTTGCAGTCTCCAATGAATGTTTTATGGTAATAGCTGCTCTTTCATGTATTCACTTTTATTTACTTCTCCTGACTCCTGTGCTCTCCTTCACCTTTGTCAGGGCTCCTGGAAGTATTCCTAGGCATCAGCAGCAAGGAGTAGTGAGCTGCTACTCTGTCCTTCACCAGACCTGAAGCCTTACATATCGGTGCAGTGACACATCTCAGGTTCTGTAGGTAGCACTAACCCCTCAATGCAACTTTTTCCTATGGTGCTTTAAGTAACAATAGGTTTGCATAGATACAAGCTAAAAAACCCCAGAACTGGTATCACCAAGTCTACCCATTTGTTAATGCAAGGCTTGGTTGTCTATTACTGAGAATATGCAGTAAATTATTGCTGAAGGTGAGATTAGAATTCAGGGAGCTCTTGCTCCAGGCTTTTCTATGCTCTGCACCTTCAAATACGTATTTCTTTATTTCATGGAGACAGAGCAGCTCATTCTCATACCTCTTTTGCCCTCCTTAGCTGCCCCAAGCATGCTTGCTTTCCCCCCCTCAAGAAAATGTCTTAGTTTCACTGGTTTAACCTGGTGTGTTTACTTTGCAACAGATCAGGAGCACATACCTTCAGCCACTCATCACGTTTCACCTCAGGGTAACAAATAACTTCTTATGAGAAGTTAGCTTGATCACCTATGTTTTTGCACTCTGTTTTGTGCCACTACTCCTCCTGTCTAAAATTATGCAGTTCAGTAAAACAACAACAACAAAAAAATAATTTATAATTGTGAATGATTCAGGCTTGAGAGCAGGGAGAAGGAAGGGAGAGAGACATTTAAATTCTAAAGGGGGAATAGAGGTAAAAAAGAGAGGCCCCACATTAAAGGAATCCCCAGCATGGAAGATGCAATTTTTCATGCCCTAAGCTCTGTGGCTTAGGACATAACATACAGAGCAGCTCAGAGCACACAGTGGCACTCAGAATCCATCTGCTCAGAATGAATGTGTGCTCCAGGCTTGCTATGATTTTGCTAAGCACACACACAAATAAACAAAAATCAACTTGCTTTTACAATAAAATGATCAGTCGCAAGTGCAAACCTAAATATGTCTTGTGAAGGGCTCTTTAAAAACTCTGCACAGGCATCATTTTTGACTGAAACGGAGAGGGTAAAGACCATGGGTGCATTCTTTCTCACTTGGTGAATGTGGATAAAAACATCTCTTTCACAACTGTATAGCCTCTAACAGTTCAGAGATGGTTAGCCACAAATGCTATAAAAATAATCTGGTCTTGAAATAGCAACCTTTCTTTTTTTTTCCCCATGTCCTCCTTTACTGCACACACCAGGCTTGCTTCTCAACTGATGCATATCACCATACCTGTACTAATACCAAACATGTAGCAATTTAACCCACCTGAGGATCTGACCCCTCTCTGCTGTCCCAGATCCGTGGTCTCTGCAGAAAGTAGTATTATTTTATACAGACACAGAGGTAGGCGTCCTGCCCCCTCTAGTTCATATTTAACTCTCTTTTCATCCTGTTTATTTTGCCTTCATGGTATCAAAGCAAGCTGCACACCCAGCAACAAGCTTGCAGCAAATAGGTGCATCTTATTTTTAGCAGATTGCCCTTCACAGGGCACATACTACACTCCCGAGGGATTTATGAAGAGGGTCAGGTCAAAGTCTCTGTAATTTGAATTTTTATTTGCATGTTAGAAGAATTATGCTTAAGCTTGTCTTTTCCAGTGCACCTGGAACAGACACAGGGATTCAAAAGTAGAATAGGAAGATGCAGCGTGTGGTGACAAGTAGTCACCACTCAGTACTTTGTCTCTCTGCTTCCCCAGAGATGAAAAGCTATGCATGCCCTTTCCCTACACCCTAAAGACTGAGACAGAGGTGAGGGGGCAATAACCTGTGTGTCCTGCGCTCTACAATAACTGAGTTAGAGGCTTCTCCTGCTTGCTAGACTCTAAAATGGGCCAGGTGGCTCTTCTTTGAGGTAAAGAGACACCATGAAGCCTCAACACTGAGCTATCAGTCAAGAAAAGACCTTAAAAGTCCTTTAGCAAGCAGATGAGGATGGTCCTGGAGGTAAAAAGAAAAATGACTCACTCAGACATTGTTTTCTGAGGACACTTGCCTGGAAGTGCCATCTCCACAGTGTGGTGGAGATTGGCAGTGAGATCGCCCAGGACAGCTCTGAAACAAACCCGGCTGTACACAACAGAGCAGGGACATGGTCAGTCAGACCTGCCTCTCCTCTGGGTTCCCAACTCCCAGTGCTGTGGCTAGACCACTTCCAGCACCTAGCTTTGTATTTCTGCTCCACACTGCACCAGTCTGCACCACGCCTGCCCAGGGATCTCTAACACAGCAGTGCCTCAGCTTTCTCCATCCCCTTCATGCTCTCCCAACGCACCCACTGTGCAAGACAGACAAATGAAGATCAGAGCAAAAGCAGGAGTATCCTCAAGTACAACACCTAGAGCCACCAAAATACTGCTGCATGCCCAGACGGACCAACCTTGCTCCATTACCAGCTATTACAAGGTCACCATGCTTTGTGGTTTTGACCGGTGTGCCAAAAAGCTGGAACAGTGCCTGTCATTTATAGCACCTTTTCTCAGATGGCTCTCACACGTCTTTATAAACTTTGGTAAATGAGTATATAAATCACTCTGTCCACCACCTAAGTACAATCATCTCTGGGATGATACACAGCAGCTGCTGTAAAATGAGACTGCAGCTCCACGCCACAGATTAGGGCAATAAAACATGCTGCATCAGGCAACTGAAATGGTTGGAGGATGGAAGAGGGACATGGTGGAGGGCATTTTGTAGTTATAATTACCTGAGTATAAATTTGGCTGAAGAGGGTATTGTGTTTAATACTTGCATATCTGCAATTCAAAACAGCCTCCCAAAACAATCTGACTGTACCATTCCCCATGTTCTGGCCTTCTAAAGCCCTTCCTTTCTGAAAACTGCAGAGCACCTTGTTAAGAGCAAAGCTGATGTGCTGAGTACAAGCAATAACCTAATCGAATTTCTTAGCAACTGAGTTGATAACTAGCTGTGAGCCTGTAGCTTCTGTGCCCCCTCCCTTCCTCTCTCTTGCATGACAACTGAACACAGCATCTATATATACCCAGTTCCAAAATAGCTTCTGCTCCCATAACTTGCAAACCGTTCACATAGATCTCATTTTCTAGGCTAAAAGTAGTTAATTACAGTCACTAAGGGGACTGAACTGCTGCGCCCTTCTCCTTATTCTGGGATGGGCTCCTTGAGCAGTGTATTGCCCCCTCCCATTCCCTGCCAAATCATGAACTGCTTATAAAAGGAAATCTTTTTGAAGGATGGAGCTGCACAGATCAGATCTATGAATTTCCTGTTATCAGGGACTGCAGATGAATCGTTATTCTTCTCTCTCTCTTCTCCTTGGCCATACAGCCATATATGCACCATCTAAAGCTAAACTTGACAACTCATAAAGTACAAGGAAGTTATTTGAAAGGTACTTCTAATCAATTTTTGACAGAGGACAGCACGGTTTGGGATGACGACACCAGTTTGAGTTGAGGCACCACACAGACTTTGTACAGGGCTGACCTGCAGAAATTAATTTGAGTGCCAGCTCTCTACACTGGCTTCTCTGCCACAAATGTCCCTAGCTTCATAACAACTCCTAGATAGTGCAAAAGCTGAAATTTTTAGTAAAATCTTCATAGAGAACCAAGAGAGTCAAGAATTAAGCATTTGAATTTGATTATTATTGAAACATTAATAATAGTAAGTGGCAGCTCAGTCAGACCATATACAAGCCAGGGTTCATTTAGTTCTCCAGCTTGGATCAGCAGCATACCCACATGTTAACCTCCTGCACTGGCTCACACTGAAGTCTCCAAGTGCAAGGGCTCCTTTAACTGGAACTGGACCAGACCAGCCGCTAAGGGAAATTTGGTACACACAGAGCCAGACTGTAACGAGGCAGGATAACCTGGGAGGTGCACAGAGTGTGTGCCCACCAGTCCCCACTACCAGCTGTGCTGGATGATGAACCTGTGCCTACAGGAGCATGCTACTCGTTATGGCCATATGCATGTATTCCACAGCTGGAACGTCCTTAAGGAACCAGCCAGCTAATCACTGATTGCACTCAGATTTCTACGCACTTGCCTGGAAAAGTTTACTATTTCACATCCCTGTCTACAGACAGATACTAACAACATCACACACATATCCTTTAGGACAGCTCTCCCAGCAGTTTCCCTTTGGTTTCTTAGGCTGTTAGCTTTCAGGAACTGGTGAGGAGATTAACCACATTTTCCTTGGGGCTGCATAGTAGGGGGTTCTGTGTGCAACTCTGCCCCCAGCAGTACCCAGTGAGCTGCCCAAACTCCAGGCCAAGTTGCACCTTCACATCTTGGCAGGCCTTACGAAAGTCAGCTGAACTTGCCAGACATGAGGGCACAATTAGCCCTGCCATATATGAATGAAAAAAGTAAATATCTCCAGTCCAGGAAACAAAAATGCCCTCGGCAAATACAGATAATGAAGGAGAAGTAATTCGAACACAGTATAAGAGAATTAGATATGGTGATGTTTTTAAGCTTATACATATATTCTGCTGCTAAAGGGAAAAAAAAAGTTATGAACATTTAAAGCAAAACTTTGAAGTTTATGATTTGTTAGAACACTGTTTATGCTCCTACAAAGATCAGCAAATAAAACTGACCACAAAAACAATAAAAGCATTTGTACAAGAGGAAAAAAATTGAAATATGTATTTTTAGAGCCTGACAACAGCTGGTTGATTTCAGTAGCGTAAAATATTTTTTAAAGGCTAAGCATTCACTGTGACACAGAGTTTCTAGGCCATCTCTTGTGTGGATACACTCACATCGCCTTGCTCCGTGGAGGAAGCCCCAGACCACCACATCATACTCACGTGTTTTGCAAAGAACTCATCGACCTCCCGAAGCACCTTCTCCTGGCACTCTGGGTTGGTGGCCAGCAAGTAGGTGGCAAAGGACAGCGTGCTCGTGGTGGTCTCATACCCAGCAATCAGGAACAGGAAAGCTTGGCCTGCTATCTCATCCTCTGTTAGCATCTTCTGAGCCTTTCCAGATGGGGCCCTGCCAACCAGAGGCGCCTCACTCTGTCTGGGAGCGGCAGATGGGCAGATCACATCCGAGCACCCGGCTGCCAGGGAGTCGGCTGAGTCACAGGCGTCAAGCATCCACTGGAGAAAATCTCTGCGCCTCTGCAGAACACAGCGGGACAAGGAACATGAGGAACAGTCACAGAGCAATACCTTCCACGGGGATGGAAGCAGAGAGCCACTTCCTATTTACAGTGTACTCTTGGCTCCCACAGAATGGCCACCAGCCTTTCACCAAGTGAGGAGACTTCCATGAATCAGCTGGAAATGCCGTAACCAAGAGCCTGTCATTGCTTTCTTCCCAGTGAGATGAGACTGATCTGCCCCCAATTCCTAACAAGTGCGTATCTTCACAGAGGATTGCTAATGGCCAGCTCTAGACAGAGCTTCTTTCATTCTTAGAGTGAGTTCTTGGCACTTGCTGGAAACCAGGGGACTGATACAAACACTGTACATGCATGTCTCATGTGCCCCTGTCAGATGCAGGCAGCACAACTCATGCTTGCAGGAGTTGGTCCATCTGCTTGGATGCACCATTCTCATTTGTTCGTATGGTCCAAAGCATGAAGTCACCATCTATGTTCAGGGCTGCATCTACAATACTTTCTGTACCAGCTTAGCATGACAGGACTGAAATCTAATCTCAGTAAACCAGGACATTTTTTAATGAGAAAGTACAGTTATGAACACTTGTACCAAGACAGCTTTTTTAAAACAATTTTTTTAAAACATATTTGCAGAACCATATTAAAACAGTAAGCATTCTCCTACCAGAAAACCTGTTTGGGCAGTTTGTCTTCGCAAAATGTCCACTGAATGATTCTACTGTTAGGAGAACTGCTTTCTTTCACACTAGTTTCTGACACAAAAGCTCTAATAAACAGACCTGTGGCCAAGAGTGAGCTGACTCCAAACCAGTGTGGACAGCAAGCTTGATTAGGCTTTGAAATATAACCCAAAAGGTTTGAATTGACTTTTGCGAGTGGGCATAATAGAATTGTGCTGAACCTAAGCCATAAGGCTGTGTGATTGATTTTCAATTCCTCAAATACCAACAGAATACATGATAGCTCAAGGACTTAGAAGTGACTGCACTGCCAGAACATGACAACTTGTGCAGTGGGATGGACAAAAGAAGGGACCAAGCCTTTCTTCAAAAGAAAAGAATATGCTGTAAAGCTGCATTTATGTGTTAAAAATAAATCATTTGAATGATTTCTTGGATCTGATGATTGAGAGATAAAGTAGAAAAAAGAACGAGAAAAGGAGAGGCAAACAAGATAAGAGTAAGGGAGAACTAATTAATTATAAATGTCAAATGACTTAATCAGATTATTTATTTTTCACATGACACGGGAAAAGAGAGCAGTGAGACAAGAAAACAGGAGAAATACTTAGTGTCCTGTGCTTAGCTCTGCTGCCAACAAACTGTTCTGATCGATCTACAGGCAGAGAGGAATGGTTATTTTGAGGTTTGAATAACACAAGGGATTGGCACAGTGCCTTTTTAACAGCTCCTTCCCTCCACCCCACACCCCAGAACCTTTCCATTATGTACCTTGTACCCATGAGCATCTTGCACCCTGGTACACCCAAAAATCAATGCTCCAGATAGCAGCCAGTGCCAGTCACTGCCTGCTGAAGGACTGTACACATCCACCAGCCAGACTGAATCTCCTCCAAGGCATGGGAGATGTGCTTTTCCAACAGTAGGTGAAGGCACACAAAAATGTTACAGACATTGTGCTTTGCAAATGAGCTGCAGCTCTGAAAATACTTCCTTGTGCCTAGATTTAGGCAGAATTCCCACCAGCATGATAGGATACCTCTGCTCCATTATGTTCCTGTAGACTGGAGGAAGCAAGACTTCATTCAGACTTCAGCTGTGAATAGCTAAAAAAATCTTGTTTAACTTTTCCAGGAAGCGCTTTATTCACACCCTGGGAGTTCGTGTATTGCACAACTCAGAGTCCAAGTTGTTGACACAGCCTGTGCTTCAGGGATTTCCCTGGTACATATATTTGTATTAGGCCATTTTTCAAATTAAAAAAAAAAACCAAACCCCAAAACCAAACAAAAAAACCCCAAAAACCCCAAGAGAGTCCAGTTCCAGTGCGTTCATTAGCGTGTGGCTAAACTAATTCAATGTAGTAATGAACTGTACCTGTAGAGATAGTCTCTTTATCTGCAAGACTAGCCACCATCACCTAAACTACCTTTACAACATAAAAATGTATAATTACATTCGTATTCAGTGGAATTGTAACACTCTAGCATCCTGTAGCTTGAAAGGTGTAACATTTGCTATGGTTCTGCATCCATCCTTCTCTAGCTGTGAATTTCCTTGTAAACAAACCCATTGCCCTCTGAGGGTTTGCTGTTCCCAGTCATGAGCTGTTAGACGAGCCTGGTCTTATATTTAGACAATGCACTCCCTGGAGACCCTCTAAGATGTTTCTCCAGCCTTAAACAAAATCAGGTCCTGGCCTTCTACAAAGCATCGGGTTATTGCTGTGGTAGCAAAGTAATAATCATAATGACCAGTGAATAAAATTTCATTCATGAGAATTTTTGCTGAAAGCAAACTTAATGAATACTAGCACAAGTGAATATTCCCAGGAATGTGCTCTGAAATGCCTCTGTGGCCATTTCGAGGAGCTCTTTTTATTACTCACGTAATATATTTGGTTAGGAATTTAAAAGCTTGTCTTGTTGCAGAATCTGTTTTTAAGGTCATCCTATCCAGAAGCAACCGGATACCTGATCTGTGCCACATAATTTGCTCACAGGTAAGCAGGGGTTGCTAAGAGCAATGGCCTCATAAACAACCCTTGCAAAAACAACATTCATTTGCAAAAGCTACCTGAATAATAGTAGGGGGGAAAAAAGCATAACATTAGGCAGAAGCAAGCTTTTTTCTAAGATAATTCTACATGGTGGAAGGAGTGATTTTTCAGCAAAGCTTCTCTTCCTTATGCTTCATTCTACTTCACTTTAGGCATCAGTATAGAGTGCTACATAAAAAAATCGTCGTCAATCCAAGCGAGAGAAGAGATTTCCAGGGTTATAACAAGTCATAATGAAACATATTTTTTCCGCACCATCAGGATGGAAAAATCGCTCTGATTCCAAAACCTAACAATGGCAATAGAGGCAAATACTAGCATAAACCCAAATATAATTGGATTGTTAAGTGCTAGAAATAAGGAAAAGGCATCTCATAAAAATTCACAGGGGGAGTTTCTCCACTTTGGTTGACAGCAGAAGTAAAAAAAAAAAAATTAAAAAGGCATTTTTTTTCAGTTTGAAAACAGACCAGGTACTTACAGTGCCACTGCACAAAAACATTCTTTGGTCATCACATCCAGCTGCTGGCTTTCTTTTTCCATCAGGGACATTTGTTTGATTTCCCTCACAAAAAGCAGAAGCCCATAATAGCCTCCATCGTGTCCTCTGACACTTGCATAGTTATGTTACAATGGCCTCAGAAACAAATTCCTGCCACAAAAGAATGGTGTGCTAATGCCATGGACTCTTGATTTGCCCCTGTACAACACAGAGCCTGTCATTAAGCCAATGATAATTGAATGGAAGGCTACGATTTGAAAAAAAAAAATATCATTCGAATGCAGTGTGGGACAGAGTGAATGTCTAACTTGGTGGTGACACAGACATCCCTTTTGAAATATATAATAAGACAAGCCCCGCTTACAGCTTCCCCAAGACAGACACCTTGCAGTATATTTCCTGACACCAGTGTTCTGGGCCATATCATTCCTCTCATTAGTCTCCTTAAGCATCACCTGGCCATGCAGAGGAATCGCTCTGCACAGAGGCGTAACGAGCGATGTGCTCCGCGCCGCAAGAAGAGACGGGCGCGGTGCTGGGGAGGGCCAGGCCGCCAGAATCCACCTGCCCTCCTCAAATCACGGCTTTCAGGTTTTGCAGCTGTCAGAAGAAGAGAGATGTACCGCTCACAGGCGAGATGCAGCGTGACTTTTCTCACAGAAGGCAAGGGTCCTGGGGGGTGGGCAATGTCTCCAGCTCTCTCCATCCTAAACAGGGAGTTGTGTTTTTATATCCAAGACTGACATGCCAGCTGACTTTCTGGCAAATTCACCATGCTTTGGGGATCCAGGGGACCCTCGGGTCATGCTTTTGGTAGAGAGATTAAGCTGTTCAACTTCTCTGCAAGCTGAAGTAAAAAATTACTTAAGGAAAACTACCAAATATAGATGAGTTTGAATTTTAGTTCTTAATAATTTCAGTCATGTTGTCTGCAAATTATATTCAAAGTTTGCACCACTCTGGTAGTTCAGATCCGCATTTTGAGTTCAAAAGAGCACAGAAACACAAAAATCTACTTTACAATGAATCAAGAAATCAAAATGAAATAATTGGTTGGTAGTCTGTAAAGCACTTCCTGTGGTGTGAAAGTCATACCAATGTGATGCTGCTAACATAATGCCATTCATGATAAACTGTACAGACTCTCCTGGTCTTTCTCAAATGCTCTGATGGAAACTTAAAAAAGAAAGATTTCAGAATTCTTATCTAGCAGGTAGAAAGCTCACATCTCATATTATTTCAGCAAACTTGTACAAACGCTGCTATATCAATGTATATCCAGGAAGTTTTTTATAAGCTGGATTTGGTAACCCTGTTTTTAGGTGAGACAAATGTCGCCATGTCGCCATGAAGTTATCAGTTAAGCACTGTGGTAGCTACCCTGATCCTTTTGAAAAAGAAGCACAAAATGGAGTCCCACTAAAACTATCATTTTGCCAAACTTCTTTGAAAGGATCAAATTCAACCTCTAACTCTTGCAGGCTTCATTTGGTTTCCCAGTGAAATCACCAAAAAAGTCAGTTTCTCTGCCAACACATCGAATTCCAAAACATCCACAGAATCACAGAATCACCAGGTTGGAGGAGACCTTCAAGATGACTGAGTCCAACCCATGCCCTAACACCACATCAACTAAACCATGGCACTGAGTGCCACATCCAGTCTTTTTTTAAACACACCCTGGGATGGTGACTCCACCACCGCCCTGGGCAGATAATTCCAATACTTTATTACTCTTTCAGTAAAAAACTTTTTCCTAACATCTAATCTAAATTTCCCTTGGCACAGCTTGAGACTGTGTCCTCTCGTTCTGTCGGCTGTCACCTGGAAAAAGAGACCAACCCCCAGCTGACTACAGCCACCTTTCAGGGAGTTGTAGAGAGTGATAAGGTCACCTCTGAGTCTCCTCTTCTCCAGGCTAAACAACCCCAGCTCCCTCAGCTGTTCCTCACAGGGCTTGTGTTCCAAGCCCCTCACCAGCTTTGTCACCCTCCTTTGGATGCACTCAAGTGTCTCAACGTCCTTCCTGAACTGAGGGGCCCAGAACTGGACACAGCACTCGAGGTGCGGGCTCACCAGTGCCAGAGAGAATGTCCTTTTGCCTTGTGCTTGAACACAGAAGCTGAAATCCACTGAGAGGCCCTCAAATTTGTGTGTCTGAAGGTTGAGGATGTGGTGCTCTCACAGGTGATGCTCAGCTCTGGAAGGACCTGGACTCTGTTGGACTGCAGGGTATGGCCACTGCTCAGGAGTGGCTGGGAGACTTTTCAGTCTGGCAGATAAAACCCTTTTGTTTGCATTTGCTAATATCAGCAGAAGAAAACGCTGCAATGCTTTTATTGTGAATGGGTCGAGTGTCTGAGGGCAGGCAGGTCTTAGAAAGTGATATAATTTGCATTAAAAAATGACTAAATTTAAAGCAAAAAAGAAACACTCACTGAGTGCTCACTTGGAAGGCGGAGCAGCCTTTTGCCAGCTTGATCTGACTTTAATATTTATAATAAAACTCCAGACTGAGGAGATTTTGTGTAACTTTGGACTTGATATTTTCGTATATTATCATCACTAATCTTGTAAGCAAGCTTTTGACAGTAGTTCATATCTGTACGAGAACCCTGTGAGCCTTCAATAACACTGCATTTCATGTCAGAAGCCACAGCAACGCCCTTGCTTGCTACTTGAAAGAAAAGTGTCCCCCAATAATGCAAAAAGGCAAAATGAAAGCTGCCCCCAGGAGGGGCAGGTAGGTCAGCAAATAGATGAAGGCACCTGACAATAGAAAGCATTAAGCATGGCAACAAAACATATCTTCTCTGTGTGACTAGTGTTCTACTAAAAAAATAAAAGATACAAATAAAGCCAAGATTAAGCCTAAATTAGAATATGCTATGGATTTTATTGGCTGAGTTAGCCACTAAACCTGCAAAGTGGCCAATATGATTTACTGGTTAAAGCACTGCCCCTCCACAGAAGCTGAGATGCTTTAAGCTGCACTCCCTTTCTTGCCTGTAAAGCACAGTTATAGCTGGTGCAGCTTCTCCATCTGTAAAATCGGCACAACAGACATCAAATCTTATAAAACACCATGAAGAGAAGCTAATGATGATATTAGAAAACCCTTTAAGACCTAGGATGAAAACAGATTTACACAGACTCAAGGAGTTTAAGGCAAAAGTATCATCATAGAGGGGAAGGAGCCCTAGAAGGAACTCAGCAAGTTATCTGCTTCATCCCCTTGCCACAAGGCAACATCAGCCAAACCAGCACTGACAGCTGTTTGTCTAACCTGTTCTTAAAAACCCAGCAAACCCTGACTTCCCACAGCATCCCCAGGCAGTCCACCCCAGCACTGGACCTTTTTTGTCACTGCAGAGGTTCCCCCTCCTCCAGCGAGTCACCACAGATATTGTAAATCATTAGATTTCACCAGCTACATCCATAAAGTCTGCGACTCCACAACCTGTACATGTTTTCATATATATACATATATATATATAAAATTTCAAAGTATTTTTAATAAAGCATGCTGATAACATAAAAATCAAACTGCTGAAAAATACAGACTTATTTTCATGTAGTACTGCCTCCATTCACGGGAGAGAAGAGCGCACGCACAGGTACTGATGATTTCTTCCTCAAAAATTCTGCACCTTTCTGACCTTCAAAATGCAAAGTTAAAGTAAAAGCATTAGTAGCCTACAGAGGGCTGGGTAAGCCTAATTCAACCTGAAAATAAAGCTGGAGGGAATTCTTAAAACCAACATTTTGTTAGTGACCCGTCTCTCAGTTTATACTGCTGCAAGTGGCACTAGAGGGCTCACGTCTTGAAAGACAGCAGCCTCCTTCTCCAGATGGCCCCACACAGACCAGGGATGAAAGTAAATTTGAATTTCAGATCTAAGTGTTAGTGAATGAAGAGAAAGCAAAGAACTGTTTGTGGCTGGCATAATTTTAATACAGGTGTTTACAACTCTTTCAGGAGGAGACTGGATTTAAGATCCTAGCCAAAGGCCTGACTCGGGTAAAGTGATATGTAGGGTGAAGAGATACTACAGTTATGAGTGGGAAAAAATAAGATACACTCCTATTTGGGTGTTTCTTTAACTGTGTGGGCCCACAGAGAAACCCACAGCTTGCCTAGAGAGCTGGAAACCCTCCCAGTGGCTCTTCAGTGTAAAATCAAGGGACTGTCTGCAGCAGGGTCCATTTACACCCCTAATGAACTGGCCATTGTCTCTGACTCTGGGGAGTTTTCCTCCAGCACCAGGCTCAGGTATCTAAGACAAGCACTAAGTTTTTCACCATGAAATTCAGTCTAATAGCAAACAAGTGTCATTTAGTTTGTGGCAGCTGCTTGGCAGCTCTGCCACGCTGGGCTGGCAGCCTCAGCCCTGGTCACAGCACAACAGCATAACCAGCACAGCTCCCTCCATTGCATGCACACAGGGGGAAGGCTCAGAAAGCAGCCCAAAATTCAGTGGCTACAGAGTCTCATCCAGCTTTCCCAGTCTCTGCATCGTGGCGAGCAAGAGACATTGGCAGCAAATATCAGTGGACAGCAACCTCCTCACTCTGTATTTGCAAAACATTTAGGATAACACCACTCTGATAATGACTCCTGGCATTATCACAGTGCAAACAATAAATATTGGATTTGTGTGTGTGGTAGCTGAGCTTCTCCTGCCCCACACGTGTCTTGCTGCTTTAAGGGGGAGGAGTGACATTATCAGAACACACAGTGTGGAAACACAAGACAAGAAATAACTGAGTGATAGGGGGAAGGAATAGCTCGGGCCAGGCCCTGCCATGCTTGCCAGCATATGGAACAGGCACCCATCCCCAAACCAGCAGCAAGCTGTCCACCCTACTTCACACTGAATGCATGCATCCTCTCCCAAAGCTTATCTGGCCTCCCACTAAAGCATCTGACACTCCTCCCCTCTGCTATTTGCAGGAGGAAGGGAGGATGCAGGAAGGGAGTGTTCAAGGCTAAGTGTCTGACGCCCAGAAGCTTGACCCTCTGCTGACACAAATTGCTGACTAAAGGCTGCTGTTGCAGGCAGCCCTCCGTTCCTTTCTACTTGCCTCAGACTACACTTTTATTTGCTTGAATTTAATTCCTGATTAACAATAATTCCTTGTGTCAGCAGTTATCTAACATTCAAGAAAATGCACAGGAATCCCACTATTTCTTTCTTACTCTTTGTTCTTCTGCCCCATACGCTCCTTTTAACATTCTTGCAAAGCCCCACCACTCACTTTGAAGAGCCATCAGGACGTTTCGGGGCCATTTGGGGAATTTACTGCTCACATCCTGCCCTCCCTCATCTCTCCCCAGGGTTTGTTCAAGGTCCTTTCTTTCTGCATCACACAGCATATAGATTGCATATGTTTTGAGGGAAGGAACAGCTCATTATTTGGTTTTGGTTTTGTAATCCCCTTAAGAAATTTCAGGAAACTAAAAAAAAAAAAAATTAACTAAACCAATCATGTTTTGAGACTGACATAAATGGCATGTACTGCTAAAAAAAAAAAAAAAAGTACAGTTAATATTATTTATATTCTCTATTAACAACAGGGGGAAAAAACTGTCTTTATCACTTCTTCAAGCAACTGCTCTCCACTGCTGGCAGGCAATCCTACTGCCAGCTTATCCATTCATGATCACACCTGCACCCTACATTAGGATTTATCCCGGATTTTCAGCTATATTAAACTGGCTTTTACCTAAAGTACATAAATCACATCTATATTTGACTCTCATGACTTGTGTGCATGAAGGGATACAGGTTTCTAACACAGTGGGTGAAAGCACTGGGAAGGAAGGGATTATTTTCAGCTAACCAGTGACCAATAACAAACTGCATTATCCTCCACAGTTTCATGGATGCTTGGTTCAGTTATGGGTTTTATCCAATAGATGGCTCCTCGGTAGCAGGAAGGATTCTCCCCCTGCTCTCCTTTCCTTCACGGAGTTTCAATACGACTTTCTAATATTTACACAGCTATTATCTTGCAAATATAGGCATTTTGTGCACACTGATAAACACACAGAAGAAGCACGTGTGCGTGAATTAAAGAACAAAAGAAAAATTAGATGGCATTTTATATACTGCCTGCCACTTTGTCCTCTGCCAGTACAGGGATGCATGAAAAATGATAGCCTGGAATGCTTCCTAAAGTCAAACTAAAAAAAAAAAAGATTAAGAAATACAACCACAGAAACATTACCAGCATGCCAAATATGAGCTGTCCTTCTTCCCAAAAATATGAGGACATCTCCCACATCTTACATATCCCTGACTGAGCAATACTTAAGGAACTTACAGGCATCATTACTACTCTGTCAACAAAAAATTTTTCTCAAGAAAAAAATAAAATCCTGTGTGCAATTATCGATATAATGGCCCAGAAGAGTTCTGTGTAATTGGTAGGGTGCAAGTTAACATCATCATGAGTAATGTTAGCATTTCTGAGATGGTGAAAGTGAATACATTTTTGTTGTTTTACAGAAAAACATAATTAGAATAATAACAGCAAACATGCAAGATGCTCAGAGAAATCACATTTATCCCATACAGGCACTTGTGACTACTCTGAATTAAAAGAGCAGTTCCCAGTCATTTCTGTCCTGAGATCTATCCTGCATCTCACTCAGATCTTGTCAAGATCCTGTCAACACCTGACAGTAACCTCATTTTGGGATTGTGACCCTCTGGTCTGACCACATGATCAACTGAAAACAGAACACCCACAATAAATAATAAATTGCATAGAAGCCAGACCACGGGTATTTAAATTCCCATGATTTAACACTTCAATGGGGCACAAGTATAAGCCCCCTATACCTGCTGTTAGCATCTAAAACAATATCATTCCTAATAATAACCTTTATCCTTGAAACATTAAGCTGCTTTGAAAAGTGGGGGGAAAGTATCGTTTCACTACAAATACCCACATAAATATGTGTAACATTAGCACAGTTACAGCCATAATAACTGTCAAGAAAAAAATAACTGCTTTATCTCTGTTCAAAGCTGAGTACAATCACCGGTCACATTTCAGCAGTCCAAAAGGACTTGCCTGATTCCATGCCTCAAATCAGCTTTTTGCTGGCTAAAACCTGGAAAATTCAAACCAACTGGCACCTTGCTCACTCCAAAACAAGCTCAGCAGCAGCATGCGTGGCCATGGGCTGTGACACTGCTGCCTCCCTTTACCCCTGAGCAGACACCCCAAGCAGTCCTCTGTCCTTGATGCGCATTGTGCAGAGAAACAGCACCTGCAAAGGCAACCTCGTGAGCTGGTGATCCCTCTTTGGCCCTCTGCATGCTCAAAGACATTGCTCCTCAACTGCAAGGAGCAGAGTTGAACCCTGGCCAGTGGCAGTAGTGGTGAAACACAAACGCTCCATCTTCCCACCTGTCCCTCTCTCCCAGGATGCTGCAGCCAGAAGAACTTACCCAGCCCCAAAGCCAAGCCTGCAGACTTTCCCCCACCTTCTCTCTTTAAGGGGCAAATACACGGACATGCCAAAAAAATCAGAGTTCGCAGCTGAAATACTGACAATCATTTTCACCGTGGAGCAGTTTAAAAGAGGCAGCAGTGATATTCATTAAGCTGTTAATAATGGATTGTGGCACAAAGCAATTTATCAAGTTTCCACTGTAATTAAAATCACTGAATATTCGGGCACTTGCAATGCACCTAGCTCTCCCTGCTTCTGAAGCTTTACATTTTAATGTGAATTATAGCTCCCTCTCCCCAGAGAGCTACTAAAAAGCCCATTTTAATTGGTATGTTTTTAATTGAGATTACATTATTAAAAAGTGTAAATTTCTGTTGAAGAGAGAAAGGAGGTGCTTAGCTCCCCTTTAGTCTCTGTCTCCCTTAGATATAGCTTGCTTATCCCAGCGGGAGGGAAAAATGAAGGGTAGATGCTGTGAAGGAAGAGGAGAAAGCCCTGAACGCTCACAGGCTGCAAAGCCAGGGCAAAGCAGCACTGACTGCCACGGATGCAGGATTTTCTAGGTGGATTTTCGGGAGGGAGAGGAATCACCACCATCGTTCAGGCTGCTCTTAACAAAAGGCAGATGGAAAACACCACACAGGGATTCCTGCCTCGTAGCCAGCTGACATCGAGGGCACATTTCAGCAAGCCTCTCCTCGAGGTTACCCGTGACAGACAATCTGTCGTTTTCCATAATAAGTAACTCTAATGTTAAATTCTCCTCAAAATCCAGGTACGGGGTCTAGCAAAAGCCTCCAGCTCTGCTGACTCCAGAAGGCTGGGGGAAGGGAAGGGCAGGTGGGGAGAGGCAGCCCCTGGGGCAGCCTGGACATGGTGGCAAGAAGAGAATTGCCCCAGCAAACAAAGCTGGTCGCCTTTGTGCATGGAGACGGTCAGACTGCCTCGGCACCACGTTAAAAAGAAAAACAACTTCATGCACTTGGCATCCAAATGCTGGCCACTTAAACGGTTCTCCTGCTGGCAAGATGGACTGTCAGTGCCTCTTATAAGTAGGAGTATGGATCTGCTAAGGTAAGTAGACAGAAGAGAAAAGGGAGAAATATCAAAGGAGTGCAAAGTAGATGGCAACAGCTGAGACAGATCAAGGAAAAAACCTCCAGAGATCAACACACACCAAAAGATGGACAAGATGGTTGAACAAGAATGAAATACCATGGAACAGCTTTTTCATAACTGCTTCAGAAAAGGTCACACTGTATTGAGAAAAGGAGGCAGTGCATGGGGCTGAGAGAGGTCACTGTAGGCAAACAGAGACACAGAAAGACAAAGAGACAAATTCAAAGATCACCCACTAATACCACAAGTGCTGCAACTCCCCTTCTGGTTCTGGAAGTGACTCAGGAAGGAAGAATGGTGAACCAACAACAGATAGAAGGGAAAAAAAAGGACGAAATGAGAAAGACAAAACTGAATTTGTTAAAACTGACAGAGAAAGGGAAAGCTCTGTTACTGCAATTAGGTCAGTAAATCCGTGATTTTTTTCTAAATTAAGAATTTAATGCTACACTTTAGTTACGCGTATCAGAAGAAAGCCTGCTTGTAGTGGGAAAGTACCCAAACATGCTCTTGCTCTAAACAGCAAGGTAAGATTTATACATGAAATTCCTGGTCCCAGTCAATAGGCCCCTTGCAGATTCAGATGAAGAGTAAGTAAAAACAAACAAAAAAAAATACTAAGTAAACAAAGATTAGATATTATATCCCACCTTGGCATTAAAGAAAACCACTCTGCTGTGCAGAAAGTTAATCTCCAGATTATTTAATTTAATTCAAGATTCCTTTTGCTTGCTGGTTTGAAAACCCCACACCCAGATCACAGATGAAGCAGGAAAAGGAAGGGCTTTCAGTGACCTCAAGTAGAATCTTCTGAGAACCGTGGGGAGCACACTGCAAGGGTAATGTAAGAAGAGACGAAGAACAGTAAGAGAGACGAGTTACAAAAGAAAGGGAACATGTGCAACCTCTGGGTAACAATTTTCCCTTTCAGCTGAAGGGGTGAATACTGAGACCATACCATGAAGGAAAACAAATGACAGGAAGTGGGAAAACATAGGCTGGGCAAGATTAGCTTTATGCCAACAGAATCACAAAGGGAAACTGTGTTTCCAAACCTATAGGAAGATGACCCTGCAAGACAGATTTAACACTGCTTAGGCTGGCTATTTTGCACAGATGAAAACATGCAGCAGAAAGGCCAGATTACTTACTGATTTGGCATGTATCAACAGATATATATGACCGCATCAGATCCAAGTCTGAGTGCTATAAAAGAAAGGCAGCTGGATGTGCTTTATTCCCTGTCCAGAAAACAGAGACCTTTTTCTCAGCCCTGGACACAACAAAGTCTCATTGGGTATGTGAAATTTCTGCGGCTTGAGCATGCAGGAACATTTCCCCAAATATATACAGTGACCCACCAGGTCGCAACAGCCCTGATTCAGTTATTTTCTCTGATAAGAGTATCAGGAAAGTTGCTCACTAACCAAGGGGACCAACTTTATGTCTAAGGTCATGAAAGAGCAGCACTGAGTACTAGGTATAAAAAGTATTAAAGCCAATGCCACATTCTCCTCAAACAGATGGCCTTTCAGAAAGATTTAATCAGACACTGAAATGCATGCTGCGAATACTCATTACTAGCACAGGATCAGGCTGGGACAAGTGGCCAGCACTGACGTTATTGCCTACAGGGAATTACCACAGGCATAAACAGGATTTTCAATGTTTGAACCTCACTCTGGATAGCAAGCACAGGGTCCCTTTGTGATCATAAAGGAGGGTAAAGCAAAAAATTCACGATGAGGTGGGCCAGGTCTACATTGCAGAGGAGAAGCAAGAGACCCAGGCCCTTATAAGAAGCAACCACCTAATTTTTTTTGCTTTCTCATCTGCTGGTTTTTTGCCCGTGCTGGTCAAGCCACCACAGAACTCAGTGACAAAGGCCAGTTTTCTCTGGATCCTGCCTTCAAAGCACAATGAGCTCTTGCTCACCCTTTTCTAATGGACACATAAAATAGAGCTGTGACCACTCCATGCCCTTCAGTATCAAGAAGAGGAAAAACAGGATATAGCCACAATGACCAGCACCCAGAAGAAGGAAAAAAAAAAAAAATAAGAGGACTTTTCATCTCTCCTTCAGTGATGGGGGTGGCTTCTTTGAAAAAGGCAGGCTTGCCTTTCAATTCTTTCCTCTTTCAGTTTTTCAGCTAAGTTTTACTGCAAACATTATTTGAAAGAGTCCTTAAGCTATCTTTTGGCCTGATTTTTGATAAACACTGCTTTAAGAGATTGATTTTACCATGCAAACACAGTTTTTGAAAGTCACTAAAAATCCTGACATTACCAAAAACTAAGCATGTGGGTTTGTTTACATTCAGTCTAGATGAAAAAGCCTTTTTTCAGCACTAAAGATCCCACCCTTCTCCAATAAAAGATGTTTCTCATATGCTGTAGATTGGCAAAGCCAAATGGCCATCTTCACTTCCCACATCGGCTGGTGAAAACAGGAGAAAAATACACACAAAACTTATTGACAGAAGCATTTCAGTCCTTCCTCCTTTCAACTCTGAAGGCATCCTGTTGGCTTAGTGACTTCCTGTGGATTCATGCTACTACAGGGAGCATCTGAACCTCCCCTGTCCTGCCCAGAAAGGGCCAAACTTTCAATTTTTTTTAAGACCTTCTGAAGGAGCTCCACCACACGTCTCTTAGAAAGTGAAGTCAGCTTTTCCTGCATAGATACTCACATTTTCCTGGTACTATCTGGGAGATCATTCTTGGCAACTGTGGATATGCAGACTTAACCAGAGTAATCAGCATGAACACCCTGGTGCTTTGATTTAATTTCTATCCTTTAGTACACATCTCTGTTCTTGCAAACTGAAGCATGGTCATCGCAGGTACTTGGCACTGCTGAGGCCACTCCTCGAGTGCTGTGTTCAGTTCCGGGCCCCTCACTACAGGAAGGACATTGAGGGGCTGGAGCATGTCCAGAGAAGGGCAACGGAGCTGGGGAAGGGTCTGGAGCACAAGTCTGATGAGGAACAGCTGAGGGAGCTGAGCCTGTTTAGTCTGGAGAAAAGGAGGCTCAGGGGGCAACTTATCACTCTCTAGAACCACCTGAAAGGAGGCTGGAGTCAGGTGGGGGTTGGTCTTTTTTCGCAAGTAATATGACAAGAGGAAACGGCCTCAAGTTGTGCCAAAGGAGGTTTTGATTAGATATTAGGAAAAATTTCTTCACCAAAAGGGTGGTCAGTTGTAGGGACAGGCTGCCCAGGGAAGGAGTTCAATTACTAACCCTGGAGGCTTGTAAAAGTCATGTAGATGTGGCACTTGGTGGACGTGGTTTAGTGGTGGACTTGACAGCGCTGGGTTAATGGTTGGACTTAATGATCTTAAAGGCCTTTTACAATCTAAATGTTTCTGTGATTCTGTGTGAGCAGTGCTCCTGTAAGTCACGGAGGCAGCTCACGTGCATGATGGCACTTTAAATCCCAGAGTGTAGGTGAGGTGGGATCTGTGAAATATGAGATAGGGACATCACTCCTGTCATCTCCGGAAGAAGAAATGGAGATACATTGTAGTGGTTGAGAAAGACCAAAAGTGAGTGGAGAGAGGTGGAGGCATCAAAGAGTCCCAGATGCCAAGAATATGTTGTTAGGGTTGCTGCAGGGTTTGCTGGAGTGGGGCAGATAATGCCTCCCTGATACCATCTGCCTATTCCTTGTCCAGAGCCCATGGAGCACTCTGAGCCATTACCAAGGAAACAGTAACATGGTGCATTAGAGCAAAGGGTGAGCAGGAGCAAGCAACCTGACCTGGCAGCAGGCAACCAAGCAGACATTTGCTAACTTCTTGTGGCCATAGTGCTCATAAAGCCCTGGGCCCACAGGTGTTCTGAGCTGTAGAACCTGGACAAATGCAGCAGTAATGCAAAACTCCTCCTGCACGCCTTGGGGAGGCAAGAAAGCCACCACTCTCGTTACTTATTCTGTCCTTGATCTCTTTCGAGCAGAGAGACTGCAGAGCTGCATTTCATGATGAAAGAACCTCAGCCAGACACTTCAGCCCAGGCCTGAAACCCAAAGATCACATTTAGTACGCCTGCAGCTCCTCCTTGGGAAGATAACAACAGGGTGAGCAAGAAATTTCAACTGGTGCCCAAAAGTAATAGAGATTTCAAGTTCATTTCCATTCAAGGTTTTGTGGCTTTGTTATGTTTAAATACCCAGTTCAGAAATCCTGAGAAAGTTATAAACTCATTACATCCTTAAGAAAAATAAATAAAATAAATAATTTTAAAAAGAAAATTTCTTCAGCTGTGGGAAGGAAGTGACACAATTTAAACCACAAGCAAATGCTTGACTTTTTTAAAAGAAGGTGAATAACCAAAATGCCTTTCAATATAATGCTACTCCTTTTTTTCCTCACTGTATGCTGTCCAAGCACAGACACCAGATTTAATGTTCAAAACGTTTTTAACAAATTCTAGAGCAATTATACCCTTCTGCTAAAAGCAGCACAAATTGAGGTTTGAGAATTGTGTTCAACTCCACATTTAGCCCAAATTTCCTCTATATCTTTAAGACACACATTTACCTTTCTGGAAAGTCCACATTTCCACCCGACAAAGGCACTGGATAATGGGATGATCAAATTGTGAGAACAGCCCAGCAGAACAGAATCACAGCATCCCTCCGGCAGACTTTCAAAAATAAAAGGATCAGACTGATCTTTTTTTTTACTGACTTTACTAATCAATAAAAATAGATTATTTATTATTGCCATATAGTGTGTATCCTTAAATGGACACCACCTTCCTCCTAACACAAACAAATTTTGCCTGGTTTTCTATAAAGGCAAGAATACTGCACACTATTAGAAGGTGTCTAATCCTCCCATCTGCTGTTTCCGTAGCAAAATATTTACTTTTTAACATCTGTACTGCATTTACACAGTTCAAATACACACACAGCTCCTGGAATGTACATAGTATTTAGCAAATTTTTAACTAAGTTTTCTTTGTAATTGTATAGTTTTCCCTTGACAAGGAGAGGATCAGACTTTTTCAGGAGGATTACCTCTGCTAACTCATTTCAAGCAGCTCTTGAATAAAATAGTTCATTAGTTCATGAAAAGGAAGGACTCCAGGGAACTACTACGGAAGGAAGAGAAAAGAACAGAGTGTCACAGTAATTAGGTTTTCAGATTGTCGCTTATCCTCCAGAATGCAGGTACACACACACATGTCCCTCTTCCCCTTAGGGGAGATCATTGCATGTTTTTCCCTGGGAATCAGTGTTCCAGAGATTAAAGTTCTAACCTGGCCATAATTTCCCAGAAAGATATTAAAAGATATCTCTTCTTTATAGCAGATTTCTATTGCTAGTCCATAGAACAAGAGAAGTCCACCTCCCCTTGCAAGTATTTAAATACTTTAGTTTCAGAGTTACTCAAAGTTCAGTTTTCTGACCTTTTTAGGCTCCCATGGCTGATGCTGATAAACCAAAGGACTTCCACTCACCAGGAATCTCTCATGCCTGCTCAGGTGTATGGGCAGCCAGGGAAAAGCAGAGCCATTGGCTGTAGCTACTGGTGATCAGGGAAAAGACTGGCTAGGATGGCAAGCAGGGAAAACTGGAGGGGGTTGCAACTGTTGACCAGAGGACAACCTCTTTTGATCTGTACCTGGCACAGCAGACGCCAGAGCATCCCAAAGCCACACCAGTTAAAGGGAGGCCAGATCATCACCAGGACTGACAGCGCTGTACGGTTTCTGTGTGGCCTTATGCCATGGGGCTCAGTGGGAAGCGTGGCTCACAGCAGCACGGCCTTCACACTCTTCTCCTGTTCTTCCTTCTGCATTTGCATTAAAAGCACCCAAGTAGTCCCCAGGTCTGCACCCAGACTGACTGAACTGCAAACTGAAATGCCAGTGAATAGTTCTGGTGATACTTCCCTGTGCTTTGTCACCCTCTCATTCCAAATTGACTTGAGACCACCAAGAAGCAGCTGATGGTCATCAGAAACATCATCAGATCACCACCAGGCTGGCACGGATCTGTGACCTTGAATTATGCATCACAGCAGACAGTATCCCTGGAAAAATCAGTCAACGTTAGAAGAATGTGTTGAAGCCTCTATGAATTCTCCAATTCTCCTTGTTAAAGGATGTGTATTTTCAATAGTGGATTTTCCCACAGATCTGTTGTGATCTTCCAAAAATAATATTTTACAATAGCCTTAAATTGCTACATTACAGTTGGTGTTATTGCTATGGATTACAAATGAAACTCTGGACTTTGATCTGCTGACAGCAGGCTTAGTTTCAACCCACAGTTTTAGAAAGGAGTCTCAGTTTTGAGCACTACGAAAGACTCCTTCATCTAGACATCATCATTTAAAAGAAACTAGTAGGTTAAGAACTGAGCTATAACATGATATAAAAATAGCTCTAACATGAAAATGATTTGCATATCAGATTATTAAATGAAAATCTATCGAAGTATCCTTTATTGAAGTAAACAAATAGTCTATCTGCCCTGTCTTTGGAAACATTTTGCCTCAGGGAAAAATTTAAACCTGGGCAGATAATCAGGATAAGGTATTTGAACACTTAAATCCTGTTGGAGTCTTAAAGTAGGTGTTAAGTGGTGCATTAAATTTGTGCTGTTTCTTCTGAGCAGGGTAAATTTACTCTTCTGTAAATAGTGGGAAAAGCCTTTTACA
Source organism: Platysteira castanea (assembly GCA_013397175.1). NCBI lineage: Eukaryota > Metazoa > Chordata > Aves > Passeriformes > Platysteira > Platysteira castanea. The sequence goes on from VYXC01005727.1 coordinate 761,735, forward strand.
ATAATTTGAATCCATGAATAAATGTAATATATTAAAATTTCTAAAGTACAACCATTAAATGTTTTTGTACATAAGCCAAATGAGTGGAATATCCAGGACTAAAATTATTCAAGTGACCACAGAAAGATAATGTATAATTAAAATGACATCTGCACCAGTAACCGGGATGAGAGAAAGTGACATCACAGATCTCATATAAGCTGCAAGCGTATTATTAGATCTAAACCTGGCTGTAAAATTACTATATACCCATGGGATTATCTTAGGCATTCAGAAGCATTGTTTCATTTACTGATAGAACAGGGATGATAACAGGCTGACTTTGCTTGTCACGTTGGTTTTTGGCCTTTCCTTATTCTTTGTTCACATTAGCTTCAGACGATGAAGACAAGCCTCAGCTGAATCACTGTCGTGGAGCTTTTCATTGTTTTACAGTTTGTTCCAAAGGCTTTTTTTATCCTCCTCACCCCCTCTCCTCAAGAAAAGAACCCAAAAGCATTTTTAATGGTGATAAAATCAATGGGGAGTAAAAGATGCACACAATGTAACATCTAGGAATGTGGCAAACTAAGGAATACCCATTGGCCTAATGCACCTCAGGGAGACCATAAGACTTTGCTTATAGCTCTCATTATTAGCACAAAGAACCAGTGGCTGCTAGTTATATCTTGGCCTTATTAAAATTCAGTGCCAAAACTCCAATTGGTTTCAGTGGGTACATTTCATCATTTGAGACCTAGGACAGAGGATATAATTCTCCTTCACATGCACGGCTATCTGGGACGCCTAATCTCTACAGACTTAATTTCTGCATTAAATTGAAAAAAACTGCATTTTGTTTCATTTCACACACCATTTTTATGTCTCCGGCAAATATTAGTTGCCTATATTTGTAACAAGACTCATGTGCCACCAACCTAAAATAGTCAAATTTCTAAGACAATGTAACAAGACAGGCAGTGAAAAGGGGAAAAAAGAAAGCTCCAAACTTTCCAGTCACTTTTGAACAGCAATGATCCTGAACTGCAAAGGGGACTTAATTTGCCCTCAGAAACCTGGCCCTAAGTGTCCAAATCCTAGCACTTGAAATAGTTCCCACGTGCCAATTTTGCAAACTAGGCAAAAGCCCAGGAGCAGACGGGTCCACAGGCAGTCATGGAGTTGCGGATACACTGCTAAGGCATTCACGGACCTTGCACCTTCCTCCACATTGTCCTGGTGTGGGGCAGCTACTGCCATGTGTCACCTCTTACAGCACCTCCAAAATCCCTTCCAACAGAACCTTAAGCCTCTGGTCCATCAACCACTGTCACCTGCAAACAGGCTGCATTATGCAGAGATTTCTGCCTCCTGATCTTGCCACTACAATCTTGCTTTTCTTTGTGCTGTCCCTTCTTTAAGGGAGTGACCAGCCCTAGCACAGTGAAAGGTTTTAGCCCACGATCGATCCCCTCAGTGCTACTGCCACAGAAACACATTGCATTTTATTAATGGTTAATACAGCAATCACTTTAAATCCACGTTAGGTTGTTTCATTGTCCCTTTCATCCTTTGCTAACTGATACACAGAATAGGCTTGCCATGCAGACCCCCTTGGCATGAATCTTTGATTTAAAACTGTCCATACCTACAGCCACATCTGTATGCCATTAGAAGTTCACACTGGAGCTGTGCAGTAGAAATGAGGTGCCTGCAAGCAGTTTATACACATCATCACTGTCAGAAAATATTCCTGCAGCGTTCAGCCTGGGCCAGGAACCATGTTTATGAATCACAGGTTGGTTGTGGCCAGTCAGTGGTGCTTACCATCTTTTGGGTGTAAAGAAAAACAAAGACTGATGAAGGTGGGCTGAAGGAACAACAAGCAGCATGCAGTGATAAACTGCAACAAATGGAGAAGTGAGACATCACTGCAGAAGAAGTCAAAGAGCAGCAATATCTTTGAATATAAATTTTATTTTTAAATGTGTCCTGGAAGTAATGCAGGATAAACTAAAACCCATTTTATCCTGAAAAGTGGCAGCCGTGGGCGCGAAGCTGTGAGAATGAGTTGGGAGGATGCATCCTCACCGGTGCTGTTAACTCCATCAGCATTACTCTTCATCTCAGTGGTAAGAAACATCTCTTACACTTTAATATTAACTTCTTCCTTCATGCGTATGTTGTGTGTTTCATGTCAACTGTTACACAAAAATTTGTCTCAGTTACCTTAAAAATAGAATTCTCACTGATATTCTTTGTTCCTCACTACACATCCGTACTCCTTCATGAAAAAGAATGAAATGAAACAGTGCAATAAAAGGAAAATAAGTGAAATTTTAAAAAAATGAAATAAAAAAAAATGAAAATAAATGAAAGGAAACCTAAAGAAATTAAATGAAATCTCAAGATTTCATTTCCTTTCATGAAATGAACTTTCATTTCATAACAGGAAATTAAATGAAAAATCAAATAATAAAATTAAATGAAATTAAACATCATGGAATAAAGGGAAATGAAATGAAATAAAATTTAAAAATGAAAAGAAATTAAATGAAACTATGAAATTAAATGAAATCTTGGGATTTAATGTCATAAATGAAAATGAAATGAAAAGTCAAGGAATGAAATGAAATGAAATGAAACGAAATGAAACGAAACGTAACAAACTGGAATTAGATGAAATCTCCAGATTTCAAAAATTGAAAGGAAATGAAATGCCAAATCGAAGAATGGAAAGAAATGAAACTAATAGAAATTTCATAGAATAAAAGCAAAATCAATTTAAAAATTGAAATTAAAAAATGAAATGAAATTTTATAAAATCTAACAAAATGAAATTAAATGAAATCTTGGGATTTCATTTCATGAAAGGAATGAAATGAGAAGTCAAGGAATGAAATTAAATTAAACTTAATGAAAAGAAAGGAAAAGAAAGGAAAAATGAAATCAAATTAAAAGGCATGATAGGATTTCATTTCCTTTCATGCTTGCCTTTTTAGACAAAAGAAGAACTTCTGTATCATAGAACCAAAGCACAGGCCTACGTTCCAAATGCTTCGTATACCAAAAATAGAGACTTTCATAAAAATGTATGTGCCTTCACATACTTCATAAAACAAGACTGATTAAAAACAAACATAAAAACCCCCCTCAGAGTGCCTTTTGTCCAAACAAAGGAGGTAACAAATGATTTGCTAACAATGGGCAGCCACTTGTTTGCATACTTCAGGTGGTATTTACTACTTTCCTATTTAGCCATCCCAACATCAAGTGACTGCTCTAACCAGACACTCAGGTTCTCTCCATGTTCCAAAGCAGCAGGAACTGTCACAGGACTACATAAAACCTGCCTCAGCTCTGAGGGAATCACTGGGTTGAAACTCTCAGTGAGGGCTTCTTTTCCTCTGGTCCTTAGGAAGTAGTGCAGACATGACACCTGATGTTAAGATGAGAAAAAATTCCACAGGCTGAATCCTTCCTTCTGGGTCTAGAAACTAAGCCAAAAAGTCATCCCAGATGTAACTTTTCTGCATCTTTACTTGAAGAGAAATACTAAGAGAAGCAATACTGGAATGTGTTAAAAATTCTGCCGGATGGTACATAAAACTAAAAATTAATCAAATCTTCACTAAAACACTTTGAATGTTCAAAGAGATTGAGTTTGCTTTTTAAACTGAGGCTTATGCCTCTTCCAGTTCTTCCTCAAAATATTTGCTTATCCATACATTTATCACAGAAATAGCCTTACCTCAGCTGCATCTTGCTGGTGTCTGTGGACAATTGCATTTTTTATGGTTTGGATAAAAAATCCATTCAGTTCCTTTTGTTTCTTGTTGGGAAAAATGCGTAGCAAAGGGATCATTATGAATGGGAAAGAAACTGTAAGAGATTTTAAAGAAAACATTGAATCAGACTGTGAAGGCATATAATAGTCTGTCCCACTCTTCCTTAATATTGTAAAACTTATCAAGTGGAATGTGTTCCTTTTATAAAAACTGATTTTTCTTCTTTTCCTCTCCCTTTACCAACCTATGGGGGTGGAAGAAAAACAGGATTTCCTTTTAGAAAAGTCCTGCTGGCCAGGAGTCTCTTGCCAGACAGATGCCTTCCAAGCTTGTTCTCACAATGCTTCAGCATTTTGGTTCCATCTTTTTGATGTCATAGAGCAACCACAACAAAGGGGAACCTTATTTCCCCTGTCTACTCAGACAATTACATAGGGAAGGTGGGGGATCTTGAAATGGCCCAGCAACTTATGGCACCAGCCCATGGAACTGTGTAGTTTTCATTCTTGTTTACAGTTCTCCAGTGTTAGGGACCTATAAGAAGCATGGGGCTCTTTAGCAGGGCCTCTGGCAAGAGGACAGAGGCTACAGGGTTTAAACTAAAAGAGGGCCAATTCAGATTAGATATAAGGAAGACTTTTTTTACAATGAAGCTTGTAAAACATTGGTACAGGTTGCCCAGAGAGGTGGTGGGTGCCCCATCCCTGGAAACATTCAAGGTCAGGATGGACTGGGCTCTGAGCAAACTGACCTAGTTGCAGACATCCCTGTTTATCACAGGGGATTGGACTGGATGACTTTTAAAGGTCTCTTCCACCACAGACTATTCTATGATTGTATTTATTTTGCTTCTCTAAACAGGCCACAGACTCTGTAAGTGGGATGTTATCACGAGGGTGGTCTCCAGTCCATGACTTTTATAGTCATGACCTAGAAACCTGAGAGAAGTCTTACATCCTAATAAATCCCTCATTAACTTATGAACAACTTAAGACTAACAAATTAATCACTGGAAAAACCTTGTTTTGCCAACAGGGCAACTACATTGTGGGAATTCTTGCCACAGTAATGAACGAGCAGAAAGAGATGAAGCAAGGAATCCAACTCCAAACACTACAGAAACTTTCTTTAATGAAGGACATGTTCTTAGATGTATAGGGGCACACTTCTATCCCATTAAGAAGTTGGTCACAAATCACATTTTGCAATCAGGTTAAACGTTAACCCCAGGGCAATTTGGATACACAACTCCAGAAGGAAACAGTTGATGCACTGCGAGTACAGGTGCAATCTGTAATGCCAGCAGGATCAGATGGGCACAGGAAACTTTGCCACTGTGCCACCTGATACTACTGTGTGCAGGTCTAGATAACAAGGTGATAAAACCTCAAAAGCCTTGATTATGGTGTGGCTTCTTCAGCTGTGATTCTTACTGCCCTGGAATTACGAAGACCATCACCACCATGAAGCCTTAGCTTGCATGCCCTAGAATTACATGGCTTTATACCCCACTCCTGTATTGCTTATCTATTCATCTAAAATAAATGCATTCTCTTCACAACACTTGTGATCTTTATTCTTTAGAGCCACCAACCAGGCTGTGGCTGCTGTTCAAAAAAGAATTGGTAGTACTTACACAATCTGTTTATGCTCTTCCACCTCTTTTCTTTAGTGGGTTGTTAATGGATGGGATTTCAATCTCTACTAAGCAAAACAAGTGCACAAAAACTTTACACTTAAGTTCCCAAGGGCAGTTTCTCTGTTTTAGTGAGAAGTGTATTAAAACAAGTATTGTAGAAATGGCAGGACCGAGGAACACTCCTGTCAGATGAACCTGGAGCATTGTGTTCCTGGACTCTCAGTTTCTGGAGTAAGTTTCATTAATGGTGACAAGACCTGCAGAGCATATGGTGGAACTGTCAAGGGTAGAATTGACCTGTAGGTTGCATTCTGAACACCTCTGAAATAATGTCGGCTATAAAACTTCCTGCTCTTGTTTCAGCATGTTTTGCAATTTGAGAAAGACTTTTAGGAAATTACCACAAGAAAGGAGGCAAATGTAGACTATACTCACGGATTAGAATGAGAAGAGGCTTAAACAAAGACATTTCAAAGAATGTTCTGCAATTCTTAACAAAGGGGTCATCAGGATTCTTCTGAGAATCCACCTCAGTACCAAAAGCTACGCTACCGACGACATCCAAGGTAAAGCAGTTGTAACACCTGCATTTAATTGAAGAATGATAAATCATTATCTACAAATCACATATCCATTAATATCTTGCTTCTACGAACATCACATAGCATTAATTTTTGCCACCGAGTTTCCTTTTGCTTTTAGATTTGAGCTTTGCCAACAAGAGATGTTTCCATCATTCTGACAAATGCTGATGCTTGATAATGATCACCTTCTCCACACTTACAAAGTGAACGTATTTTCATATAGCTCAATGATTCCACTAAAAATTTATAAAAACAATTTAATTTGTTATGACCTAGAAATCAAGTGCAACATGTCAGAGATTCATGAGCATCTTCTTAGTATGCATCCTAATAAATGAGATCACTCCTTTCTCATTTTAAACTGCAAAAACCACACCTACTACCAGTCCAGTCTAAACTCTCAGAGACAAGAGGTTCTTAAGTGAAATTAAGGTGCTTAAGGATTTCTTTCTTCTTTTTCATACCTCCTTTGTAATGTAACTCTGTGGACAAAACCAAGAGGAACTGACACCATATGAAATCTGCACCTCTGCAGAGGAGCAGCCAGTGCTTTGAGAACTACAAATTATCTGTGGACCATGATCTAGAAACTTAAGAATTTACTGAATCACTCCCTGCATATCTGACCATCTATCCAGTTGTCTTACCACCTTTATTTTCCTAGTGGGCTTTAGCAGCTCTATTAAGTTTTGAGATAAGTGGACCAAGAATGTAAAATATCCTTGGAATTTGATTCTTCTGATCTCTGGTAAAGTAAGCAATGACTGTACTTCCACAAGCCTTACAAAAGGCTAATATCAGTCTCTGGTGTTTTAACCTGAGTAAGCATTTATGAAGAGAAGAACAGGAGATAGGTCCACTATATCCTCAAAATATTACGTGAATCTGTATTTCTAGACCATGATCTTTGTGAGCTGTCATTCTGATCATACCAGAGCTGATTTGAAATGTAACAACAATACTGCAAAGCTAAGTAACTTCTTTTGGTCTTCAACTCTTACACACACACACAAAAAAAACCCCAAAAACAAAAGCATTATTAGAAGTTAAAATGCTAAACGAGGGGGCATTCCTATAAAACAGTATCAGAAAGACTCAATCATCTACCTCTCCAAGGTACTGAAAAAAACCCTTAAAAACTAAATTTTGAGTTGTTGGCAAAACACAAAACGGCTAAAGACAACTAAGGTCATAGGAGGTTACAGCTAGGGTCTTTACATCCAAAAAACCAGCTCCCAAGGCAATTCTGTGAGACTGCAGGGGAATGAGAATCACATTTATAAATACATCAAACCTGCTGAAATGGTAATATGGTAAAACAGCTAGAAGATCATGTTCCAAGATGGTCAACATCATTCATTTATACTTTCAAAAGGTCTTTTCCGAAGTGTCTCTTGAGAGGTGAAACCCTATAATGGATCAATAGCTAAAAAACCAGTCAAAGACAAAGCACAAATGGAAAAAAAGGAAAAGACTGGAAGGACTGGAAAGGTCACTTTTCACCACAGAACTAGGCTAGTATAACATATCTTGAGGTTTCATAGCATCTCTTCAGCTGTTTAATAAAGAGGTCTCTGTGCACACACACACACTTGCATGTGCACATGTACATGTACTTGAAAAAAGATTAAAAAATTGTGGCTAAATATCCACTTCTTCTGATGAAGCAATATTATTTGTGCTGCTTCAGTTTGGGGAAAATCATGAAGAACTTCAGAGGGTGCTGACCAACCCAGCAAATGAAGTGTAAGAAAAATGAAGCAAAAATAGTGCCTGTTAGAAAGAATGCATTCGAACTACTACCCAGAGTCTCAGAGGAAATGCATCTACTCAGAGAAAGGACTAGACAGTGTTATGAACAGTTCAGTGAAGACTTCTCATGAAAGAGCAACAAAAAAGATAATAGGATATTAAATGCATAACAAATGAGAGAAAGCAGAATACGGAAAATATTAAAATGTCATTTTATAAATCAGTGGTGCATTTTCATCTGGAGTACTGATCCTGTTGTTTCACAAAAAGCTAGCGTGCCATGAGAGGGGGTTATGAAGAACATGGTAAGAATGATTAACTGCTAAAAAAAACCTCACATATAAAAAAAAGCAAAAGGGTGATGGACTGGATATATTTGATACTAGATCAATTCTTATGTTTGTACATTATTGGCAGCCTGTAGAGAACAGACTGGACAGGGACTGATGCAGTCTTCCTTTGTGCTTCCAGCTGTTAAAACTTCATTAAATAACTGCCAGAAATACATTAGATGCTTTACCAAAATTGCTTTTCAAGTATGCAATGGCTGTCCCCAGGAAGAAAAGGCACTTATCAGACACACCCTCTATTAAACTATGATCTCCACTTTTAAAAGTGAGGGACGAAAAAAAATCTTTTATACAGTAAGTGTGAATTTAGAATAACTGCTGCTATTGACTTTTTTCTTCTTTTTTTTTAATCTGCTACTGATTTGTGGCATGTTGAACATACCTCTGGATATCAAAAGCTTTGCCAGAATCTGCGTAGACTTTCAAGTTACACAGCAGGATGTCACAGGCCTGGTTTATCAGTGGTGTCATCTAGAAAGGAACATACTGAACTGTGAAAAAACATTAAAATGTTAAGGCAAAAAAAACAAACAAAAATAATTATTTAAAATTATTTTGATCTGATAAATGGGATAGAGCTCTCAGGTTCCTCTGCAGGTGTTGTTGAGCACTTATGCACAGGTAAAATGAAATGTTGGCACTTTCTGCTCAACATAAACCTACACATTACAGGGATGCCCTTCTCCAGCTCTGGGCCTAAATACAAGAGGCTGTGTCACTTACCTGACTGATGGTTCTTGCCCCACTGTGGCTACACACACAGAGAGCTACCAGGCAAAAATATCCCCCTCTCTTTTCAATCACCCCCTATTCCAAATGATGATTTATCATGATCTCTACTTGGACTTTTAGATTACATACGCTCCAGGGCAGAAGGAATAATGTTTTCCAAAGTCCTAAAGGCACTGACATCAGGGACCTAGCACTTCCACCCTGCTGTCTCTCAGTTTGAGGAACCTAACATGTACACTAGAAAACCACCCTGGATACCACTACAAGCTGCTGAGAGCAAACTGCTATTGGTACGTGAGGAAAGGCTTTTCTGAAGTGGCGATGCCATTAAATGGGCATTCATGTAAATTCATTCATCTAAGGGTTCTTTCCAGTCACTGACACATGCTGCTCTGGTAGACTTACCCACAGCTTGGCTGTAGCCAACAGTGCAATGGTCTCTTCTTTAGGGCTTCATGGAAACCATAGCACAGGCAAACATCAAGGCCTATTAAAGTCTCTCTTTCTGTCTCTAGCTTCCTATGTATGAGAGGAATCAGACACTTCCCTGATTACACCAAATACGAGGGCAGAGGAAGGGTGTAGCAGCAATACAGCTGTGAACCAAAAGGAGCTATGTCCTACGGCTCTTTCCCTTATAGACTATCAACAGCAGACTACAGCTTAATACCAGAGTCTTGCCTCAACAACTATGCCAAGCATCAGCAATGCACACACAGAAACTTGCCTTTCCTTCCTGAACCACCTCCTTCAGCATACGGATGTCAACAAACATGAGAACAGACTTACCCTACTCCTCTGACATTCTTGTTACCAAAAAAGACTTACTGCAGCCTCGCAGCACACTCTGAGCTATGCAGCCTGCCCAGCCAAGTCCATTTTGCTTGGCACTTCTACCTCTGTGAAACTGGCATAACACTTTGTGCACAGGCACGCTGCCATCTCAACACATGGGCAAGACTCTACGCAGTCAAAAGGCCAGCGCAGGAGCATCCAATATGTTTTCCAAAGGCAGAAGTCTGAGTCAAGAATGTGTCTAGCTGCTCTCAAGGTCCCGTGCCTATACAAGAGAAATTGAATTGCAAAGCCGGGTCGATTTCAGCTTCACTACAATCTCTCAAGACAACTCTGACGCCAGATTAGTGTTCGGTAAAAGTAGCTGTTACACATTTGGGAGGTGCACACCACATTATGTGGCAATCTTCTTCCCCTTTTTGGTTTTCCAAAGAAGGTCCTCTGCAGAAAGCTTCTTCTCAAATGGTTCAACAAACTTGATACATTTTTATTCCACAGATTGAATGAAGGTGAAATATCTCATAATCTCTGGGTCTAGCCCCCTCAAGTGAACTGAACCAGTCAAGCAGAACAAAATCAAAATCCGTTTTTTAACAGGTATGATGCTACCAAAACAGATGGTGATCATTTCAGATTTTCCTTTTATTGCCTTATTTTCTCTTTTATTCCTCAATACATCACCAGATCTGTAACCAGCCAGCTGGTTGCTATCACTTTTCAACAGCTGGCAGAGACATCAGGGGCACGTATGTCTGGCCAGGGCATCCCACAGCACCTCTGCACTTTGCACATTCCACCCGCCTTTCAAAATACTGTTGCAATTCATTCCTAGCCATAAGGTATTTTTATTAGTAAATCTAACCAGGAAAATAGGGAGGGGGGCACATGGATTTGATTTACTGTTAGCATGATATGACAATAAGACAATTATTTGAAGCTTGAAGTACATGAAAGCTACAGGGGATATCTACTCCAAAATCCTAGGTTGGGTTTGGGTTTTTATTCCCCTGGGGGACATAAACTAGTCCAAAATTGCAAGCTACAAACACCATAGACTGAAACATTCTCAAATCTCATAACACCTCAAAATCTTTGTCCAACTGTCAAGAAAAATAAAGTTGTGTTGGGGGGGGATGAACTATACCAAGCATAGGAAACTGGCACAGAAACAGACACGTTGATCTACACTGACTTGGGTATCAGTGACTTCCCATACATTCCCATTTACCAGTCAGAACATAAAACCTGCATAACCTGCCTGAGATTCACTTCTTGGTGGGTAAACAAACCCCAGCTGCTCTGTGTTCAGACTGGCTGAGAGTAACAGGATGAAGAAAAATCTAAACAATATGGTCCCTGTAAATATTTGATCTGACAGTTATCTAATAGCAAGAGTAGCCCAGAGTCCAAATTTCTTTCTTTTTGCCAAAGAAGAGCATTTGGGGTTAGAGTTTTCATGATGCCAGGGGCTTTGCTGTATAAATCCTGCCAATATGCTATTTGGCACATAACAACAATTAGCTTCTGATTCTGCATATGCACAGTGCATGTGGACGTTTGCACAGTTCAAAGGCATCAGAGTCACGTTCCTCTAGTTAGATGTGGCCCTCAGTATTCATCAGTATTATTATTCCCCTTATTATTAGCATCCAAACTAAACTAGAAGGCTGGATCATATTCACTGTAGACAGACACACTGGAGACTTTACTGCTCACATACAGCAAGCAGAAGTCGTGTTGGGCCTCTTGTCTCACAAATGTTATGAAATATAAAGGAAGGAGAAGGAAAAAGAATATATCCCTAATGCAAGAATTGCTTCTCTTCCAGATTCCAAGTCTCTGAATAAAACCAGGAAAAGAGCAGTGTCAGAAAGACATTTTGTGAGGGGATTTGTTTCCATCACCTGAGAGTGGAGCTCTGCTATTCCTGGGCACAACTTACCAAAATGAGCAACTCAACAAGACATTGGCCCGTGGCTCAAGATTATGCACATTTCACATATCAGTTTTTACATTAGTGATTTGTTTTGCCTCAGGTGAGCACACTTGCTTTGTCCACCAACAACAGCAGTTTCCCGAGACATTCCCAGAATGCCTTTGACCAACGTGCACAGACTAACAGTGAATCAAGTCCTGAATGGTTGGACTGTCAGATCTCATGTCCTAGTGGGACATGAAAGATCTACATGCCTGAGAGTGACACTAGAGGATTTTTCTGCACTGCTCTGCCATGTTATTACAAGTTCTGCTTTGTGTCTCCCTTTGTTTGAAAGAAATGCCTCAACACAAACTCTACTTCACAGGTTATTTAGGACAATGCTACATTAAGCTGTGCTCTCGTCTTTAATTTTTGTGTTCTGTTTTGTTTAAATGGTTTGTTAATGGAGGAAAGGATCCTTGGCATACTGATAGGAGATGACTAGACTACTGCAGCACCATCAGAATAAATAAAAATCAATAGGTTTTCTGCTGGTGTTGGCTGTAAAAGAGAGTAAAGCTATTTATCAAGTTTGACAAGGGGTCCAGAACTGCAGGATCATCACAGGCACCACAGCAAAAATAATAGGAACAAAATAAGAAATACTAAATAGGGAATCAAGATTGGTACAGCAAGATCACTAACGTGTCAGCTTGTTTCAATACATAACAGCTGAAAGGAGCATGACAGGAACACTGGGAAATGTTTCTGTTACTTAGAGCCTCTAGGTATTATAATTCACCAGTTCCTCATGAATTACATCTTGGATCAACTTTCAGTGATTGGTATTGTTCCCACTTAACAGATAAAAGTTGTTACATGTGCAGAGAATTTAAGTAGCTTCTGTCAGATCACCCACAGGCAATCAGTGGCAGAGCTGGAAGTGACATTTCTTGGGTTTCCTGCCTCCTGTCTCTCATTTCTCATTCTTAGTGCTCCTACAGCAGTGGGACTATGAGGTTCATTCAGGGGTCTTACTGGAAAGAGCTTACAATTAGATCTGCTACCAACTCTGGTGGCATCCCACACGGGATGCTACCCAAGCTTACAAGCCTACTGCTTTATGCTACGCTCACCACCAGAGTAGCACTTGTGTTAATGATATCCAGAGCCAAATCCTCCTTCAGCTAGAGTGGACTCCTTTACTAATGCTTACATGCTCGTTAGAAAAAGAAAATTAAAAAGGGAGAACACACAATACATAGAAATCCATAAAAGCAACAGTAAAACAGCACAGAGCTCTTAAAGACAAATTGAGAAAAGACAGAGAGAAAGCTGGAGATGTGTCAGAAACTGTTGAAAAATGTTCCAAAAACAACTCTCTGCAGACACACAGAAATCACTATATTTTCTACCCAACAACTCTATAACCTCTAGCTTCAGTTCATTTCCTGTAACTTCGAAAATTTCAAATTTTCTGGCATCAACTCTTCATCATTTGATGGCTGGCTGTTGGAGATAGTTGCCAAACTACAGGGAAATTCCTCAAGCTCTGTGAACTTCTCAGTGACATTACACCACTTCTTTGAAGTGACAAGGCCAAAGCTCACCCCTGCCCACAGCCACAGGTGCCTCCGTGGAGCACTGCAGGTTAAGTCTTAGCAGCACACATTAGCTCTGTCTTGGGTCTTGTCCTCCAGCAGCCAGGCCAAAGCGGCTTCTCACTTCTCACTCCTGCTAGCCCTGAAACTGTCCTTTCGTGTGTTTCTGAAATGGAGATATCGGGAACCAACGCTGAGCTCTCTGTCCCTCACTGCATCTTTCCTCTGAAGTGATTGCTATGGGGAGCACGAGGAGTTGTTAACATTTCTTGCTCTGTCCCAGGCTAATAGCTCCCAATTCTCTCAGAACATCCAGACAGACAAGTCTGTGTTTGGAGTGGCACTAGGGGCTGCAGCACTCAAGGAGATTCACTATCCAAAGACACTCCCGAGGTCTGCAGTCTCTCCAGCATCACTGGAGAGTTTGCGTAGAGGAACAAAGCTAAGGCAGACATCCAGGGTGAACAGACAGGAAGACTTTGGTGTAGGATTTTGTCAGAGGAATCAGTGTCTCGGAAGAAGAAATAAGGAACGTCCTAGTAGTATTTATAAATATGTATAAAATAGCGTATCTAGGCTCTTATGCAGTAAATTAGTACCAAATTTGTGTTTGTAACTCTAAGCAGAGAGGAAGGATTTATTATAAACAGGATGTCTTGCAGATAATGCTGAATACTGTGTAGTATGGCCAATACTAGAATATGGTATTTTTGTTTCCATGCTGCTGTAGAGGTTCTGAGAGAGTACCAAATATGGGAGAGTTAAAAAGTGAGATCATAATTAATGAGCATTGATTTCCTTTGAGAAGTGTTGGTATGGCTTCTAAATAAGGCAACAGCAGGAAAAGCACATGGGCAAGGACTTAAGTTGCATTAACTTCAAATCCCAGGACTGCTAATGTATTTGGGTAGAAAATGAAATGCAAGGCTAAGGAGCACATCCGCTCAACAGCAGTTCTTAATCTCACATGGGCTTACGGCAAGTGTCTGTCTGTGTAGGGATGGACGGACTTCTGGTGAAGGCATGGGAGAGAAAAGCAAAGTTGAACCTTTCAGAGACACCTGCCCCACTCCTCTTTTTCTCACTTGCTGTAGAATGGGAGGACAAAGTGACAATTTCCAGGTCACCCTAAGCCCATGCACAGTCACAGAGCTTGGAAGAGGCAGCACGGGCAAAGCTGATTATCAGGCTAAAAATAAAGATCTCAATCTTTGCATGCAAGACAGCTACCAGGCACCGGCCAGCCCTCCATTTTACCTCCTACCATCATTCGTGCATTCCAGTTCCACCAACAAGCCGTACAAAGGGAGTGCCATGACTTCTCCTCCCAGCCCAGTTTGATCAGCCAGACCCTGCAAAGGCGTGCAGGCCCAGCCTCAGAGCAGGATCCCCGAGGCTCCACTCTCTTGCCCTCATCGTGCTCCTCAGCCAAGCCTGCCCGGCCGGTGCCGGCAGAGGTTGCTCTCCACAAATTGGGGGGAGTGCAGCATTATCTTTTGTTAGTCCGCGAGCAAAGAGCTGATGACCTCTGCAGTAAGGCAGATTAATTTCGGCTAGGAAAATGCAAAACTCTCCTCTCCCCACCATGCCATGTGCAACTAATCGCTTGCATATTTAAACACTTTCGCCTTGCTGAAATTTCGTGATGGAGTCGGTGACAGAGCAAATGTCAGGGCGCATAACCAATGGCATTGTCAGTCGTGATTAATCAGCATCTCCGCCAGGCTCGCGGCCAATTAGAATTTACCATAATAAGGAGGTGACAGCCGGCGTTGCTAAGCGACCGCTGTCTATAGAGCTGGGAGAGCCAGACACATTTAGATGTTACTGTGGATTTCGACAGCGGCATGTCAAAACAACACAAGCGTCTGCCCAGTGGAAAATTTTACAACCCAGGACTGGGCACTGGAGTGAGGCATGATTTCCTTTCAGAATAAAACATATAAAGGAAGAGGTGATTTTTTTGTTGTGGGGTTGTTTTTTGTATTTTTCTTTGAGAGAAGACTTTAACCAGTCAATCATTTATATACATTTAATTAAGAGATATCGTGTCACTGGAACAGGACTTTGTTACTGGGTAATGGGTTCCCATGGCTGAGCAAATGCTGATACATTTATAGAAAATTAGCAGCAGGTCAGCGCAGAGACATTTATTTTCAGTCAGAGGTATTTATCTGGCAATGACATTCTGTTCCAGTGACTTATTTTATTATGTGAAAGGATTAAAGAATAAAAGGAGGAGGGAAGGGAAAGGAGATGGAGAAATGAAAATAGACTGACAGAAGTTCCTGTGTTAACATGAGAGTTGCTGACTCTGCGCATCAAGAAAAGCTATGTTCCAACTGGGAGCAATAATCTTTCCTGGACTTAAGCTTACTCCTAACAGGGCAGGGGAGAGGAAGAGGTAAGGGTCCTTCTGGAGTATGCTACACTTTCCTGGACAAACTGACTTAAATAGAGGAAGACAGAGGATCATATCCTCAGATGAGCTCTTCTGGTTTTCACCAGTCTATGATCTGAACCATGCCGTATGGAAGCTCTGCTGCATGTTCTCTTCAGGTCTAAATAAAGTGGCACAAAGTAGCATGTTTTACCTATCTTTAATACGGACCTACATAAAGCAGATGCCTGCACAAGTCTTCTTAATTATGAAAGCAGCAATGTCTACACCTTACCTCTTTCAGTTTGGTATCGCTGAAGGCTGGGGTCAGGAGGCTCCGCACGTACTTCCATCTGTCATCACGAAGACAAAGGATGCTATCAAGCATTGGCTTGGAAATCAAGTTCGGCTTCTAAGTCGAAAGAAAACATAATTCAATTTTAACACAAATGCAACTACAGCTACTCAAGACTCTGGAACTTGGGAAGATTGCTCAGGAATGGCACTGCACTGTTGTCCCACAAAAAGAGGTTCAGATCAATCCCAAACACCAAGCTGAACATGGATGAGGCTGGAGAAAATTTCTCTTTTGCTGCACTCATTTTCTCTTGGGCTTGTAAAAGTCCTGGACCAACCCAGTAACTCCTTTCTCAGACTCATCTGGTTCTGATGTTCCTGGTGTTCTCCTGAGACTGCCTTCACTGAATCCTTGCTTCTTCCCTCTCTCTCTAAGGTGACTGGCAAGAGGACTTGTCAACACTGCCTCTCCGTGTGACATGAGTGCCAACGCATCGGATGCCAGTGTTGGTGGGGGACAAAATTTCTGGAGAAAGCTGGTATGTCAGATTGTTACATGCATTTTAGAAGTCTTCAGAAAATATGTTGATTAGAAAGCAAGTCCCAGTCCTTACTCTCTTGATAAGGAACACTGTCACTAAGAAGTTATGGCCTGTGACTCTTACAGCTGCAGCAGTTGGTCAAATATAGTAGCTTAAGGCACTCCTCCATGAAGTTCTGTACCAAAATGACTACTGTGAATTTACCAAATTTTAATCTCCCCCGCCATCGAAGAAATTCCTGTCCAGAGAACAGTGATATTCACCAAGGAGTAAAAGGATATAAAAGACTAAAGAGAAAGCATGTCAGAAAACAACACACTTCTGCCTGGAAGCATCAGGAGATGTCCAGTCCCACAACAGAAAATATTACATCTTATATTATGTCAGAAGATGCTTCCTAATTGTTCCTGAAGATCTCCAATAACAGAGATTCAATAACCTCCCCACTCAAACTCTTCTAGTGCTGTACTACTCTTACCACGGTAGCTCAATCTCTCTCTCTTGCTGAAACTTTAGTCTTTGTGCTGTTGCAGGCCTAGAAACTGGGTTATTCTCCCCATCTTTGCAGCAGCCCATACATACAGAAGGCTATAATGACCATGGAGCACATTGCTGCCATTTACCCCAATAACACCAATTCACTCAACACATACTCATCAGCTGTATTATCTAGGACTGTTTGTTCAGTGCTGGTATTGCTCCTCTGCAGAGTCTTGCTGATTTACTCTCTTAAGGTCACAGTCCCTGTGACCTGACATGGTAGTCCAGGCAAGGAAGGATTTTTTTTTCTCCAGACATCCTGCAAGCTACATTCCTCTCTATTCACCCTGGAATATTACATACCACAGCATGACACTGTACTCATGTACTGGTTTGTGGTTCCCTGCAACTTTCAGACTTCTATCTGAATAATCACTCCCTAGGAAGTTATTCCCAGCCTTTATCATTAAAGCTGGTTACTCCCAAGAGTAGAACATGTCCTTTTGAACTCTGACCATTCCCTTTATGACTTTTTGTTCAACTGATGAAGACCACCTTGAATTTTAGCCCTTTCTTTAATAGCATCTTTCATCCTTACCAGCTTTCTACATGAAATGTTAGAGCACTCCATGCCATCATCTAAATCATTGACAAAAGTACAGAATGCTTCTTGCAAAGAAGGCACCCTGGGCTCCTCCCTTCCCTTCCAACAATGGACTGTTCCAAAATACATTTCAGGCATTGTACAGCAATGTCCTCCAGAAAAACCAGCCTAAGATTGGTGGGTGTGGGCAGAAGGTGTACACTTCTCTAGTTACCAGGAGGTACTAATGTACATGAAAAAATGAATTCTTACAACCTCTTACACACCTGGATACTTTACTATCACTTTGTGCCTCGATACTCCTGATTTTATTGCCACTACATGTTATTTTTTTATCCTTTTTCTTGGAAATCTGACCTACTTTCCACTCTGTAAAAAAACAACTTCTCTTCAGGAGCCATGAAGAGCTGGCAATTTAGCTATGCTGGTCTTCCACTGCACTTCCTTAACTTTCCTCCTTATTGGAAGAGTTTGCACTTAATATCGTTTCTTTAAGGAGCTGCCAGCTCTCCTTAACACCTTTTTCCTTTACACTTGCCAAATTCTTGCTACACTGCATAAGCTTGTAAAATGCAGAAGCCTATTTTATATTGCAAACAGGCTAATGGGATAGTTTTACATTCTCAGCAACACCATCCAGTGTAGTAAACTAATGTCACTGGGCTGACACTACCGACCAGCTTTGAGCAAAGATGAGCAGCTTTCAGGTAGAAAAGTACATATTAAGCTGAAGGAAGAGACTGACTTAGGCACTGTCATCAGATGACGACTGTAAAACAAAATAAGGGCACTTTTTAAATGTATATATAGGCTATTCTATTTTGTACAATAACAAGGAAAACCTTGGACAGGCTGTCAAAGTTGAAACATCTTGGACTGCTTTCTCTGAATAGCCTCTTTAAATAAATGATCTGTTTCCTAACTTGTCAGTAGGTATCTTTCCCGAGGATCAGAAGTGCAGCTAGAAAGACCATCACTCAGTGGAGCTCTCCATCATTTGTTACAGATATTCAAAGGCACAGTAGAATCAGAAGAAAGAGGCTCTAGAGGATTGGAAACGAGCATCATCCTGTCAGAAAGTACTGTATGCTACCCTCTGCTTCACAGTTCTTAGGTGCTGCTAGGGCAGCTGTTCACACTAAATCTTGACTCAGTTGGTCACTAAAAAAGTGTTCCTTATATCTTCGGCCTTCATTTCAAACCCTGAGACCCAGATTGAAGAGCTCCTGAGCACTCACTGAAATCAACAACAAGGAATGTGCTTTGAAACTGGGAAATGCATTAGTCCAAGAAATCAGGTCACTGAATGCAGCCCCCAAATTAGCAAACACTCTCAGACCCGTGTTTCAACCACCAGCCTTCACTTCTGCTTTATAAAGTGGAGATATCACATCACCTCCTCAGAAATGCTAACGATACATTAACATTTCTGAGGCACTCAGAAACTACAGTGAAAGAGCAGAATAACAATTCCCACAAGGAAATGACCAATTTTGTCTTCCAAGCAAGGTTTAAATAGCATATAGAAAAAAAAAAGAAAAACAGAAAAAATTACAGGGCAACACTTGGAAAAGTATTTTGCATCCAGTCCTAAATTGAAGGCTGCCCAAACTGTGCACTCTATAAGACAAATCTCCTTTGCAAGACAAAGCTCCACTTAGATAATAACAGATGTGATATAAATCTCACTGCATTTGTCTTGAAAGCAAATTCCCTTCCTAAAACCAAACATTCACCCTAAAAACTGCTCCTAATTGCATAAAGACTGTATACAGCACATTCACAGAGAGGGACCCAGTTACTGAACAAAAAGCCTGTTAACTATAATATTTTAACTGTGATGCTAACTATAGCATTGCCTATTTAGCACTCGACTTTATGTCAGTAATGCTCCCTTAACATATTTTTGGTATGTACAGTATTATAGACATATAAATGCTGCAAGGAAGGAAAAACAACTTTGGCCATAAATTATTTTACTCTGTATCTTTAAAACTGGGCATGCAAAAATATGTTTGTGTTTATTGGAATACCATCAGCATGACTGACAGTGTATTGCGGATTTCATTTATCAGGTTTTCCTTATCATTTCTGCAAACACTTTCCTCCTAATTGCATAACCTGTGTTACAGGTTCATATAGCAGGAATGAAAATGGATTTGGTATGAGAATAAGCCTGAAGTATCTCAGTGAAAGATGAAGTGTCACCTCTTTCCAAATGGACAAAGTATTAGATGCATCTAAAAAATCTTGAGCTTATAAAAATTACCACAGGAGGCAGCTGCAATATTTTCAGGGGTGGGATTTTGGGTTTTGGGCAGTACAGGAGGTTTCCTTTAAATCAAATGCAATCAGGATCATGTTCCATCTAGCATTATCTAAATACTGAACAACTGCTCTGCGCTTCTTTCTCCTGCGTAATCAACCATTTCTTGTACAGCAATGCTGCATGAAAACTACTGGCAGCATGGTTATCTCTTGCAGTGTACCTGCAAGTGCTGCTGAGTTCCCACAATCATAGACATGCCATCAACCACAACAAGGAAAACTGGAGGGATTTGCTCGCAAACAAATCCTTTAAAACATCACTGCTTTTAAAAGAGAAAAAAAAATAGTATTTGTAGAGGAGTGGCATCTCTGCAATTGATCCAAGAATTCCCACCCCCATAAGGTGTTCCTCAGGATGACCCTTCAGACCCAGTTATTGGCTTATTTGTCCCTCAGTCAGTTTGGCTTCCTCAGTATGACTAGATAACTCAGGCACGTGAATTTTCTCTGACTCTGAGGCCAGTGGAACTCCGAGACCTCCTGCCCTCGAAGTTAAATCCCTTTCCCAAAGAGAATGGACATATCCAAACTGCTTCTGGTCATAGCACATGTTCTTCTCCTGAACTGTGCCAGACCTTGCCTGGGGGACACCTAATCAATACACAGCACAACCATGTCAAGAAGCATGTCAATATGGACATCTGTAGGATCTATTCATGCACTAGTACCCTGTCCCTGTTTCATCTTGGAGAAAAACTGTAGCCTTCTGTGATGCAATATTTATGTATTTCAACATTTGTTCCTTTCCCAAGTTTGTCGCTAGCAGGCTAGACAACCTCTGGCAGCCAGCAATGACTGCCTAGAGCAGAAAGAAGGGTAACAGCACTATGATGTTCCCTTAGACACCTCTTCTTATTTTTTTGGTAGAAAAATGAGGGATAAAGGTTTGCAGCCATCAGAAGGCAGTTAATGCAGCCATGAACTCTTTAAACATCCTGAATAGATGAATCTTAAAAAAACCTAAAGGGTACCTTTAAAGACCTTTAAAAACCACTCATCTCCACAGAACCAGCTGCTAATTTTCCCCATGTGCTTTGACAACACAGTGAGAAATGAAACTCCAGAAAACAGGATCTCAGACACTTTGCTATCTTAAACTTAGACTTAATCATACCCCACTCCTAACAAAACCAATCAAAACTAATTTACTTCTACAGGAGTCAAACCTCAGCACTCAGTCTGCTGAGATTCAAACAAGGAACTAAGCTCTAGAGCACCAAAAATCCCAAATCCAAACAGTAACTCCAACACTAATTCTGGCATTAGTCATCCCTAGCAAACATCATTTGCCTTCACGTAAGCTTTCTTCTAGCCCCGCAGCCGTTGAGGGATCCAACTTTAACTGGAATTCCATGCCCACACTCCCCTGAACTTCAGCCCTAATTTCAACCCTACAACCTACAATAAAGAGAGCCATTTGCTCCTCTCCTTCAGCCTTTCTTTGGTACCCATGGGGGCTTCAGTATCCAGAGTTAAGTAAGTCTAACTCCGGGTTCCTCCCACCCCCACCCTTTTCCCTCTCTAGGGAACTTTTTGGGGTATATTCCCAACGTGAGGAGTCATCGTTCTCCCAGCCTTCATGAATGCCATGCAGGCATTCTCTGAGTTAGCTTTAGTGAGGGATGGCTTTCTCCCCAAGGCAAATCCCAGAAGCGATGAGCAGGCAGCAGTGCTTGCACATCACTGGGTTAACTTGTTTATCTTCCTATTTTCAAAAAGGGTTGCTGTCCTTCTCTCACTAAAAATGCACTTGAGATTAGGCATTGCCATCCTGTTTAAAAAATTGCATTTTTAAATTGAATTTAATAAAATCAAAATTAATAAAAAACGAGACAGAAAGTTTGCAGCATGAAGACAAGACACTATCCCCATAACTCAGACAGGAGTTATTAATAAAATCTCTTAAGATTACTCATTCAACTCCCCTTGACTGACAGGTCATCACCTCCAGTTCAGCCAGCAGGTGGAACCAGTAAACCCATGAACTGCCCATATGGTCTTTCATCCAGTCAGTGGCAGTGGCACGACACTTAACAGATCAACATAACACTTCCTATTAAAAAAAGCAACAGAAAAAAAATCCCTGAGATATCTCCAGGAATACATCTTACCAAGCTTGCAGTAAGTAGATCATGAAAGTGGGAAGGCAGGAGATGACTCCATGTATTAGTTTTAAAAATTCCCTGTTGGTAAACTGATACAGCATATTCCTTCCAGCTTCCTTGGTGTTTTAAGTCATGCTCAGCTCTCCCTGTATTCATGACATTCAATGATATATTGTGTAGTGGCTTTTGACTGAACCAGGAAAGCACTGCGTTGCATGTTTTTAAAACCCAAAATAGAGTTCATTTATGTCATATACCCTGGAGTTCATTGCTGTTTCCATCTGGAAGGCCCTTGCACACACAGATGTTACAGCCACATCTCCTCAAAGCATGTAAAATTTTTCTCTTTGCAAATCGTCGTCTCACGACGGAGCAAGACCCAATTCCTCACCCCAGGATCAAAGCCTTCGCAGAGGGCAAAGGGCTGGCACTGCCCACTGAGGGCTGTGTCCCAGTGTGGGAGACCACTGGGCCATTCTCGCTCCTCTGCTGTGCCTGTGAGGGGCCTCCCACCCATACAACACCTGAGGCAGTATCTACACACAGGAGCTGTCTCCCAAAGCGGGCTCGCTCTTCATTTGCCTTTCCAAAACTCCGTTTCCAAATCCTCAGATGCCACACATCCCACACTGCTGCTCCCAGTTAGCTGAAATCAGTCTTTCCTTGCCCATTAAAACTATGGGCACAGACACTACTTCACAAACATGTTACTCAAAACCCTCCCAGATCACCAACCCTGCTAATAGTCTATTACATTTTTGTCCCCTCTTCTCTTTTCGTTTAAAACAAGTTTGATTTTAGTATGCATGATTCAGAAGGTGATCTTATGGCTCCAGAGAGGAAAAAAAAAATCACCAAACTAACTCCAAAAAGTTCATGTTGCTTTGCAATTTCATAAAAGCATCTAGTAAGTTTTCAGCCTCGTTTGAAACCAACACGCCTGCAGAGAAGAGGAGAAAATGTCCATAGATTATCTATTTCATTAAGCTTTTAGGTTCTCCTTGGTCATTAAGGTGCTTCAAAAGAGTATGACAAGGTAGAATTGGTTACAGTGATTACAGCAACCGTCTTTCATCCTACTCTATAGATCAAACTACACAAAAAGGCATCTCCAAGCAGGTTCTTTCGTTGTCATGTCAGGATCTTCAGCAACCAACTAATAACTACCATTCCTAACTACTCATTGGAAAAATGGCACAGCCAACACCAGCTTACAAGCAAATACTGAGTTTTTTTCCCCTCTGTGGCAAGCAGCCTGGAAACATCTGTTCTTGTCTCTGCAAACATTCTCTTAAGTCATGGTTTTGTCAATAGAAACCAAAGCAAGTCATTGCAGTGAGGTAAATATAACCATTCATAAATGCTAAAATAAACACATATGGCCTCCTGCAGTCTAACCCAAACTGATGCAAGTCACACGTTCCATTTGTCGGTGTGAGCAACACCAAAATTAAGTCCATGCCTTCATGAGTTTGCATATGGTGGTCAGTTTGCACATTTGGGGTCAAAACAATCAAACCAAAGAAAAAAGCACTTGCTCTTATTTAATTAGGAATTTTGGTATTATAAACAAATCCAGGTTGTACTAGAGAAGCCATACTCTATGCACAGTTCCTGCTGTGCTGAGAAGCAGTTTTTGAACACATTTAAATCCACTTTCCAGCTGACATAACTGGACTTTTTAATACTGGATAAAGTTATAAGACTATTAAAAGCCTCTCTGTTTATACACACTTCTCCTTGAGGAAAGGTGGAGGACCAGAGAGTTCCTTTTACAGATTGTAAGGAGTATTTGGAAAAAAGCAGTCCCCAGTAACTTTTGGTACACACGTACTGCCATGCTTTCAGTCACTGGCATGAGTAGGAATGACAGGTAATGCCCGTAAGAACTTTGGCTAGACCTTTTATTCACACAGGACCATTGTATTCCATACTCTGCTCATCCAGGGACATATCTGCAGCAACCTTGAAGCTTCTGGAGAATACCAAGAGAGATTGTAAATACTACCCACCACCCCACCACCTGTCCTCCTGGCTGCCGACCCAAATGTCTTGGGTATGCAGTTAGATACCTCAGAAAAACAATTCACCAAAATGAGCACAGAGTTGTCCAGGCTGCCATGACAGAGTCCTACACTTCCTTAAGGTTTCACCTTCTTTCTTCTCACGGACATAATAACAAAATGTATTCCAGAAGAGAGGTCACTACAGCTGTGATCAGGGATTGCCCCCTTTCTTACAGCTGCAAAGTCAAAGAAGTCATGGAAGTAACCCTCTTTCAAATGATCACTGATGGAACAAAACTCATAGTGGGGGAAAAAAGTTGTAACTCCTTCCTGTGGATAAGGATAGAAAGAAAAATAACAAAATAAGAATAAGGAAGGGAAGAGCTATTACAGCAGGACTGCAGGTTAGGGGGAGGCAGGGATAGTCTGAAGCCTATTGGGCTGCAGAGATTCACTAACTTCTCTATCATGAATGTCACGGACTGCATAGAATGTGGCATCAATTCAACAAATAAGGTTGCAAGTGCAGCTTCTCAAAGAATCACCCCTAAGTTTCTAGGTAGGGCATTTCACAGAGAGATAAGAGGAGTGCCTTGGAATGATTTCCAGCAGGTAAATACATGAAAGCCTTTCTCTTGCACTCTGGGCAGCTCCCCTTGTCAAGGGGGACTGTACTGAAGCAGCCTGGCTCCACCACCCTGCTTTTCAAAGAACCATGTTTATTCCTGCTACATTTTCTGCTGTGCCTGAACCACCAGCTGGTTTCAAAGGCACCTGTGAGGGCCATCTCCTCTTGAAACATCATATTCATAGACATCCTACCTTGGACAAGATTCAAAGCTGCTAAGCTTCTGTTTGGCGATTTCAGCTGCTGAAATCAGCAGCTCCAAGAGATTCAAGGCTCCTCAGAACATTAGCTATGGCTGAGCAAGAGTTTTAAATCTGTATTGCCAAATTAAGCTCCTCAAATAGAGGTTAAATGCTTAGGACCTTCTGTTCACTAGCAGAGGTAAGCTAGCCAGGTGAAGGGGAGGCTTATCAACGGCTTAGTTTAAAAATATCACTTGTATGCAACATTTTTATTCGGAGAAAAAGTATATATAAGAAGTGTCATTTCTTAATGTATTTCATATTTTATTGACAATTTCAGTTTGACCTCTTCCACTCAGGTGTTGCAATACAGAAACAAAATTATAAACAGGGCTGTCTAGCTTAAAATCTCAAAGCACTGAGAAACACTGAAAATAAACAAGCAGCTGAGTAGCAAACTATGACCAAAAGGTCAAAGACATTTCAAAGGACTTCTATCAGTCTTCCAAGTTCCCATGTAGCACCTCAAACTTGTTGCCTAATACCCCATTTCCCACATGACAACAACCTGATATACAAAATATACTTCAAACTGTCATTTATCTAATTTGAAACAGAATATTTAGGATTTATACTACAAATCAATGATCTCCAATATGTGCAAAACAACCCCAGGAAAAAGTATTTCACCTTTTCTCCTCAATGCCAAGAAAAAAATTTCAAAACATTGTCAAACGAGGCCAATAAAAGTTTTCTTGTGAAGCCTCCTAATGGTTTAAAAACAAAATGGGTTAAGATAATGTTTAAATCAAACTACTGGAAGAAAAGAGCTATTAAAAACTAAAAACAGGAACAGAGCTTTCAGCTTAGGCAGTTGACAATGGACAGTCAGATGTTAGGGGGATATTCTACAGGAAATACTGCTCTGCTCTTGTTCTGCTCCTCTGCTCTTTCCTAAGCATACACTGGCTAGTCCAAGTCAGAACACTCCCTGGCTAAATACTTAACTTTTAATGTTACTTTTCCTTTGAAAAGTCATTCAGAAAGAAAACCCCAGGTCAGATTTAATGGCAGAATGACAAGCAGTCAACAAATCACATTTGCAGTATATCCTCAGCTGACGAATTTGAATTCCCTGCCTGCTACTTCACAATTCTTTCTAATTACATTAATGGATATTTACACATCAGGGAAAAAAACCCGAATTTCATATATTAAGATTTCCACATCTATCTGTCAAAACATTAATGCATTTTCCTGATAGCAGTCGCTGCTTTCATTCCTCATTTATTTGTCCCTCAAGAAGAGCTAGGCTATAAAACTTTCTCAGGAGTTTGCACAGCACACTTTCAGCATTTTATCTTCCAAGATTTCATATTTGTGGTTATTGCCTGGTTTCAATCAAATTTTTTAAAAAATCCTAATTTCTGAAAGCATGATTTGACATGCTTATATGAAATAATGTTTGTTCATTTGCCTCTTACAAATTAATTTGAGCATATCTAGAATTAAATGTTTGTCATAAGATAATTTTAACAATAATAAAGTCCTATTGCGCACAGATAACATTATAGGACTTATCGTGAATTCCCTGGAGCTCACAATTTCTGTAAAACAGCCTTACTTCACAAACAACCTGCAAGCAGACTGTTGTTCACATCACTCTTACTTGATTTCTTCAAGGAGAGAAGTTGAAACACTCCTCTGAGTCTCAGCGAGTACCTCATTCATATAAATTAACAGTATCAGCTACTTCAGCATTCTAAAACATTTAGACTTATAATAGGAAGTGTTGTGGATTATGAAACGTAAAGCACATCACCATACCTTGTTATCTTAAGAGTTCTAGGATGAGATAAAATGTTACCAACAACAAACCCCCCACAAATGGGAGTCCACACCACAGAGCTCACAGGCCCCTTTCTGGTCAAACAGGCCTCCTTCAGGTGATGCAGCATTTGGTGGGGGGGGCTGTCTCACTACTCTTCCTTCAGTTTTAGTGCACTGTTACCATGGCATGAAACCAGAGGGATGGATCAGAGCCCGAATTCTGCCCACTCATGGTGCCCAAAAAGCCAGCACCACCATTTTGGGCACAGACAAGCTGGAAGCTGAGCAAACGCACACGAGGACAGAGCGAGATTTGGGATTTCGATTCTCTTTCATCGAGTGCCCAGGGAAGAGCGTGTGCCAGCCGTGAGAACGAGACCCTGCAACCTTTCACTGAGGATTAACCCCCGGACAGCCAGGTGCACACGGAAAGGCTACGGGCAGCCTGACTGGAGGCTGCCGTAGTTCTGCCTCCCGGGATTTCCTAAATGAAGAAGGAAAGAAGCCTCATTCTCTGGAAGGACCACACACCAGCGAAATTGCCAGGCTGTACCCATACTCAGCACACACATCACACTTAACTGCATGCACCCAGCATGTTATTTTTACTTGCAAGTTATTGGTACATGCTCTTCCAAGCCCAGCTTTATTGGTGGGTGGGAGTTGTAGCTCCCAACCACCAGTGTTGGCCAGCACAGCACACACTCCCACATCACAAGAACTCATTTTGCATCCGTACAGCTGTTCCTCTCACACCTGAGGTTCATGCTGAACACCCCCAGCATCCAGCAGCCTGAAAAATAAAAGGGATCTTGAAACTGAAAAAAATAACCCTCTGTGACATGTCTAAAACCCTGCTGATTTTTTTACTTAGAATAAATCGTAACCCTCAGACAAACCTAAGTTCTTACAACCAAAAGTGCCTGTCACTGTCAATATAACATGAACGTTACCACTAGTGCAAACAGAAGAGCTGAAAAAAGTGAAAAACAAGAGCTACTGCACTTGACCACAAGGAGGGTAAACCAAGGCAGCACCATCCAGCAGCCAGGGCATTTAAAGAACATCTAACGTGACACGGTGAAACAACACCTAGAGAGGGTACATTCCTTTAGAAATTCAAATCAAACATTAAACAAAAATAAAACCGGAGCTGGTTAGAGAAACTTAAATAAAGCCATGAAGTTTGCAAGAAACTGAAAATACTGCAAAATCAATTTCTTTCTCCAGGCTTTCTGGAAGAAAAGAAGGAGAAAAGTTCCAAGAAACTACATTTTTATAGATGTTTTTGGAACAAAATAATCTTACCTTGTAAATTGAAACTACTTTTTGTTTACATTCAAAGCTGTAACTGAAACAAATTATTTTAATCAACTCTTTATTTTTATTTTGGCTTTCAACTCTTCAAAGTCAGATACGACATGAAAATTCTGTCTTCCACACACCTCCCAACCAAATCTCAGAAATCACTAAGGTAAGGCTTTCCTTTTTTT
>VYXC01005727.1:789764-821336 GCA_013397175.1 Platysteira castanea
TTTAAATTCTTACTGCTGGCTATATAGTATACCATCAATTCCTACTAGAGTCAATTACAATTATATTAGGAGGATACTAGAGAGCAAAACAAAGCATTAAGAGGTTTGAAAATCTAGGCTTAGTGCAGTCTTCGTATCCTAAAGCATATTCAGAAATGGGTCCAAATGGGTCCAATTCTTTAGTTATCATATACCATTTCCCCCCCCCCACAGGATCTCTATTTGATTTTTCAAATTTAAGATTTCTAGAGAAAATAATATCCTGAAAGGTTTTAACATTGCACATAAAAAAAACCCTTTCATGTAAAACAAACTCAGGATTCTCTTCCTTCAGACATAAAGCTCACATGATGACTTGTAGAAATTCTGAGTCATCTGTAGAGTTCTGTCAGCAGAGAGCAATAGTAGTAAGTCAGTCTCCTTTAATAATTTTTTGTTGCGTCTGTGTTTACTGAGATTCTTCAGGGGCTTATAAACCTAAGCAGTTTGGTCAGATTTTCAAAGTGGATTTTATATCCAGCCCTTAACACTAGAGGGAACAAAGCCAAAGCCAAATCCAAAGAAATAGACTCTGGGTTTATTTTCCTCACAATCAATAAATAACCCTAACTTTTCCCTAGGCATTGTCTCCAAAATAGCAAGACCATTTTGACTGAAAAATTCTACATGGAAAATACTAATTGAAGCAGTTAAACTATGATAATCTACTGAAAGGAAAACATTGTAATGGGAGACATTGGGCAACTTTAATTATAGATCTCACCATTGCCTCTGCAACAGTACAGCTTCTTTGGAACCGATGAAATACCAATATAGTCCCGATGACATTAAAACTTGACTGAAGGTCAATGACTGGTTAAACTGGAATGTTTCTGAGCCATTGTTAAATTATTCAGAATTATTTTAGGAAAGCTGCATAAAAAGTGCAAGAGTGCAGTTTTAGCTTCATCTAAATGCACATACTGAGAATGGAAAAGGAAATGGGGAAACTGTCATTTGCGATTGCCTTGAAAAGGGAAAAAAATAGTATCTTGTGTACCTTCAACTTACAATTAATCTAGCAGAGGAGAAGAGTGCAAGATAGTTCTTGTTTTTACTACTTATTTCCCCAAACCCTTTGCTGCAAGAGCAAACATGAAAGGAAAAGAAGAGGAATGGAATGTTATTTCAGTAAAGAATGTAATTATTTTTGTTTCTGTTGCTTAACACCAGTGAGAGGAGGCTAGCAGGAGTAAATAATTAACAATAATTGACAATCCCTTACTTTTGCTGCAGGACAGCTGTTTCCTGATCTCTGTATATATGCTGCTGAATATGTGTCTGTGAGGCTAAATGGAGTCTCCTCGAGCCATCACTTCAGAAACAGACGAATGAATGTGAAAATGTGCACTGGCCAGGTGGGCTCAAAGTACAGAGGACTCATTACACTGGAGAGCTGCGAGTGAGCCATGCAGTGTAAAAACTTGAATTTTACACCCCTCATCCTCTTACCTTTCCCTTTTTAGTGTGGTGAATTAAATGCTGACAATACATCAGCAGCACTGGCAAGTGTCCTGCGACTTTCCTCGGTCATGGTCAGGAGCTGTGCTTCCCCAGCACCCCCAGGAACACACGGCAG
Source organism: Platysteira castanea (assembly GCA_013397175.1). Classification (NCBI taxonomy): domain Eukaryota; kingdom Metazoa; phylum Chordata; class Aves; order Passeriformes; genus Platysteira; species Platysteira castanea. The sequence goes on from VYXC01005727.1 coordinate 791,383, forward strand.
CGCCTTCCCTTCCCAAGGCTCGGATCAGCCAACTATTTGCTATCAATTATTCACAACAAATGGTGCCAAGATATGCGGTTACTCTACAAAGAAGAATTCTCACTAGAGAGTAAAATAATACCTGCCGACTCATTCTTCACTTATGATCCTCCAGATTTATAGCTGTAACATGCAGTCAGCGTGGAGGAGGGCACAGTCCCTGAACATCCTTTCCCGTGGAGGTTTCATTCTTGCAGAATGAATGTTACATAGTGTAGGTCATAAGCCAAAAAAAAAAAAAAAAGAGGGTGGCAAAAATTTTTGCTTAGCACAGACCTACCAGAGTTGATTGCTAGGTAGAAAAAAACTTTCCAGGCTCTGGTCAGAGGACCATTGCAAACCAGCTGCATCAAGGTAAGATGCTACGAACCCATCAGCTGTTCACCACTCCCCATCTTTTGGGGATAACCACCACTGAAGTGGAGATTGTGGAGATTCCTTGTGAGCACTCATCTGCTTCAGTGCTAGGTCAGCCTGCACAGTTTTGAAGAAGTCCATATTGACATGTAAACTAAGATGGATTAGCTTCTGAACTGAACCGGATGAGGAATGCTCACGTGATCCATTTGTGAGGCCTTGCTGTGAAAATGGTGAGTCCAGTCTAGATAGCTTACCAAAAGGTTGTTAGCATTGTGCTAGATAAGAACATTATCATTATATCCAAAAAAAAAAAAAAGAAAGAAAAAAAAGGACTTTTCATACTTTTAAGCTCAAATATAAACATAAAGGCAGGCAAATTCAAATTGATTAAGCTATCTGAATGAATGTCTAAAGAGAGAATTATTGCCACTATTTTGAAGATATAATGCTACCTTTAAAATACTTCAAGTGAAGAGCAAAAGCTTGCAAGGATTAGTATAATAATGCCCACGTGTATCACATTAACTCTCACTGAAGACGAATGAACTTGTGCACACACAAGAGTCCCCAGACAGAACGATCACACTCAAAACAAAAAGCTTATCCATGGAAAAAAACAACAACCCCAAACCAAACAAAAACCCCCACCTGCTGGCATAAGAGTTAATAGAAAGGATTCGAAATGAGATGGGGTGGGGTGAGAACAGATCTGTGCCCAACGAAGTGAACGGGAGAAATGATGCTCAGATGCAATCTCTGGCACTGGGAGTCCCCACGGCACTGGTTGCTGGAGGCTGGGCAGATAAGCCAGAAGCAAGATTACTGTCACTGTCTGTCCTGCTGTTATGTTAGTCTTTTGAATTCTGCTGCTGGCCACCTTTGAAAGAGCACACTCAACCAGGCTAAACAGATCTTAGGCAGGATACATGACAACTATTCAAGTATCACATATTGCCATGTCACATCCACTCCCGTGCTGAACTACCAGACTCCTAGGTACGTATATGTAAGTCACTTCTCCGTGCTGTGAAACGTCGCTTGCAAAGAATTAAGAGGGTTCTTGTATCATCAGATGCTTCAAAAGGACTTTTTGTACATGAGCAGCTGAGTTACCTCCAAATGGGGTGTAAGACATGAAAACAAAGCAAAGCACTGGGTCTGAACTCTGACTGCTCAAGCATGTAAAAGGCCAACTCGGATGCTGTGATCTGAGCCTATGTCAGTTCTGGAACAAGTGACAAACTAATTACTCTTCTAAACAAAAGCAGACTGGGAAAGGCAGGAATCGAAGGACATGACATTCTACTATATGTCAAGAATAGGGAAAATTAAGAAAACTGCGAACAAAACCACCAATCTGCTACTGTCAAGTAACAGTTTCAGAAGTCAGAAATGGGAGACTGCTAAAAACCTGTGCTATTAGACTGAATAAGTTTCCAACAAATATTCTCACAACGTATGTCCAAAGAAGTAGGATAAGTTTAATTTCCCTTAAAAAACCCCAAGAAATCAACAAGAATCAAAGGTCAGGACCAGCAAAGACCATCACAAACTGCATTTGCACTCCACCTACTCATAACACAGACAGATAAGGGCAGGATTAGATAAGGAAGCAGTAATGTATTTAAACAAGAAAAAATACTCATCAGACTTAAGATTTCACATATTTTATCCAGCAGTAAAACATGTTCTTTAAATAAGGAACAGAGCCCTAGGAATAGATAGTCCTTTCCTGCCTGTAAGTGTTGCTTCTCTTCGATGTTATTATTCAATATTTAAAAAAAAAAAAGCGCTGCAAACCCCGTAAATAAATAGCCAATGTAGGTTTGATGAAAGATTGGCTCAGAAGACTGCTTTTGGCCTGAATAGAAAGATATGCTTTCATCCTGTTTTGACTATACTCATACGTTTACCTAACATAATTGGATGTAGTTAATATTGCAGGAGCCTTCAAGCAGCGCACATTTCCCTCATTAGTGGGTTTAAAGCCTTAATGATATCTCCTGTGCTGCAGAAAAGCCCACTGTAGGCTTTAAAAGTGATTGGCAAGTTTCAACAGGAGAAAAAACTGGGGGAAGGGAAGGGAAGGCAAAACCTAATGAAACTCTGATCTTGTTCTCTTCAGTTGTTTAGAAAAGGAAATCTTGCAGAATGATAGAAGGAAGAAGAAAACAGAGGTGAGGATAAACAAGCCAAAACACATAATTTCAAAAGCTGACCTTACAGTAACTCAAAGAAACATGTGAAAGAAACAGGGAGTGACCCTTCATATACCTGCAACACATTAAGACACACACATACTTAGTCCTACACAAACTCCTCATGGCACAAACAAGTGCACACTCACAGCATATTGTCAAATCAGCATCTTCCTACACCTGCAGCAAAACCACCTTTTCATAGTTTCATTATGCAGTATTCCCACCCTCCCCTTTAAATCTCAATAGTTTGACAGAATGTCACAATATACCATTAACTAAGTACATGCAAAGGGTTTGGGGTTTTGTTGTTTGTTTGTTTTGTTGGGTTTTTTATTGACTAATTTTGACCATTTTCCAGGAACAGAAATTTCACAGGCTGATTTAGTTTCAAAAGAAGTGTAATTATGTACAGCTGTATTCAGTATTTCTTGACTGCCTTGAACAGGCAGTGAAAGGGAGATTTGCACACATTATCAGCCACTATCATTAGTGCTGTAAAGTACGTAATCCATCTGGTGTTGTGGTGTCTACCTAGGAGCAGGTATTGAACCACGGGTGGCTGCAGTACAACAGCATAAAGGGAGAGCGTTAAAAATTAACAAATCAACACAGCAACCCGAGTCATTTCTTGACACTGGATTGTCCTTGTGTTTGTGTTCTCCCATGGTTTTGCAAACCATTTTTATATGTACAGGCATGGAGAGTGAAGAATTAAAAATGTAAATTTCATCATGTGGTTTTGCAGTGTTCACAGGGGAAGAGGTAGCAGGATACCATGGTGATGGCAGCACTGCAGCCCATTAATAAACCAGAGAAAGACTCAGGCACAGATTCAAATACTTGGACCCATGCTGAAAAATAACTTCTCTCATAATAACTCTTGTGAAAAATACGAGGACTGTGCATCTCAACATCAGCTGTGGTCTCAACCTGCTGACTCATCACTTCTTCATGGAGGGGGCAAGGGAAGAGGAAACTTGTTTTTAAGTCTTCTAGCCTCCTTACAGTCAATTGCATTGCACTGCCTTTATATTGCCAAGGTTTATGGCCCACAGCATTTGAAAATAGACAGCCGACGTCTGGAAAAGAGAAAAAGTGGGAAGTTTTTTTTTTGTATTTGATCTGTGTGTAACCGATCTGTTTCCACCATCACTGCTAGCCCTTCATACAGGAGGAATCAGCCAGTTTTATTTGCAGTCTTACCTGAAAATGTGACAAATATTAGTGCTCATTTACTCAATTAGAGATTCATAAGTCTCAAGCAAACAAGTTCATATGACCTACCTGGACAACAATATGTTAGCCAGTTAAAACAGCAGCCTCACTGGAAGTGTGGCTTTCTCCAAACCCATCTACAGCCTGGTCACCGCTGCTGGGGTATATGTGGAGAGCTTCCTCCAGCCACAGCAACTCAGGAAACCTTCCTCAAACAGCAAACTTCCAAAGTCACCACTCAAACAAAATATATTGTCAATTAGAGGGTATCTCCAAGTCAGACAACAGGACTACCCTCAAATTAATTGCACTTAGCTACAGTCAGTGTTTAAAGAGTGACTGCTTGCAAGCAATCTGTGGCACTCCAGGCTACTGTTATTTATATCTTCCTAAACTTACACAAGTCTTTATTGAATACTCAAATGTTTGAGAAGAGATTGTGTTCACCCTCTTTTCCATGAGAGGCAAAGAAAAAACAAAGTCTCCCATTTAAGGGAATATCCCAGTTCTGGACAGAATAAACATACTTATGTAAATACAGTCATGGCCCACTGAATTAAATGAGAAGTAAGAACGTGCATAGAAGTAAGCAAATGCTGACATCTTTTTATGAATAGTGGATTAGGAGTTTTTATGAATAGTTAGGATTAGCCATGGTTTAGGAGTGGTACTCCCCAATTCTGTGCCCCTTCCACACTCCCAAACCACGCTGCCACTCTCTTGCTCCCCTGCTTTCCCCTCTCCCTCTCCCTGGGGCAGGATGCAGAGGGGAACTGGAGGCACGAAAAGTAAAGATCACGGGTTGAGGTGAGAGCAATTTACTGGAAATAGCAGCGAGATAAGAAAATGAACAGTAACAGCAACAATACCAGTGACAGGGTACAAGAAAAGAAAGGATTCACATGGAATCCCCCCCAATAATAAACAACATTGGACAGCTCCCTCCACCACATTTCCCTGACCAGAAGGAGTCCCTTCTCCCAAGAAGAGAGTCTCTTTCTCCCACCCCTGGCAATGGTGTGGTATAGAATAACCTCAGGGTCCTGGCCATGCCCCCTCCCGGGTACTCAAAAAACATAACCCTGTCCTGGCCAGAACCAGGACAAGTGGTCAGCAGAAGCAGGTGCCAGGTGTTCCAAAGGTAAATGCAAATGAGCTTTCCCACTCTGCAGAACACAGGTTTCATTTGGTTTCCTGTTCTGATATAGAATCACAAATAAAAATTACAAACTTGAGACGTAGATCCTCAAATATATTCATTTAAATCTGATATTAACTTTCCTACTTTAGCTTTTTTTAATTCTTCAAAATAAAAACTTACTTAAAAGGGAAAAAAAGAGCTTTTCATTAAAACTTTTTAATCTGCACTTCTGAAGCTTCTTTTAAGAACAAATAAAAATCCCTCCCACCACAACTATTTGAATTAACAGATAAATCAAATCCCAGCTCATTGCCATCAGTCCTGAAGCACTCACATTCACTAATGATACTCTTCAGCTGAAAATTCCCAACATACTCTTTTACATTTATTAAGGTGACAAAGCACTTCCTAAATGCTTTGCCCTTGTGAACACAGGAATTCTGTAGCAAAGCCAAAAACTGTGCTCAGAGGTCCTAAATCCTGACCTGGAGCCCTAATCACAAAACCAGACCTCTTCTCACTGGGATTCAGAGGATCAGGTGGCTCACAGAACACAGTGTACTAATACATCAGTTCTTTCTTTAAGGGTAACTGCGGCCAAAGTCTGATTAACTTTACAGTCAACAGCAGTGATCATTTGACAACATTAGTTTTGTGCTATTAGCTTCAGCATATGGGGAATAAGGGACAATTTGTTGTGCATGTATAAAAAGACTTACATAGTGTGAAAGAAATGACCCTCTTGATATTTATTATTTTAATTTTCAAGTGTCTATTGCAAGCATATGCACTGCTACTTTAAAACATTTAAACAAAGCTGAATTTAATTGCTCAGAAAAATTAACCTGCAAGCTCTCCAAGCAACAGGGGGAAAGAAAAAAAAGAAATCCTGAATTAAAAGCTACTTTACAAGGTATAGAAGGCAGCAAAGTAGTTACATATACAGACCAAGATAGAAAGGTATTCTAGTATGTCTAGAAGACAGCCATGGAGACACATTTGGGAAAGAAAGCAGGTTTTAGGGTTGTTTACCCGCAGTGCTCCTGAACCATCAGGTCAAAACAAGAAAAAGAGCCCTTGCTCAGCTTCCTGGCACTTGAAAATCACTCAGGCATCTGGGCTCACGTGGCTGTACAACAGCACCCACAAATATGCAGTCAAACAAATTAATATTAAACAGATAAGTGCTATACAGGCAAATGCATTCCCTGCTAACATGATTCCCTTTCTATAATGATGCTGTACCAGACAAGATTTCAAACCAACTATGATCTAGAAGCTGTATAAAACTGGTAGGCAGAAAGAAGTAAATCTTAATAAATTCACTGCTTGGACACCTTTTCACTTATCCTCAAAAGGCAGAGAATGATTTTTGGGAGCACCGAATATTCTCAGCTCAGTGAGACCAAGGCTTATTGTACACGTGGCAGGATTGATGCTTGGATTTCTCCTACAAAGCCAGAGAGGGAGGGAAGAACATTGCAGCTCTGTATCACACACAACTGGATGTTCAAGGCACAGCCTCCCATCAGGCACGACAGCTTCACTGCATCTCAAACTGAAATGCCACCACGGCATGCACAGAGGCATATCTTGTGAAGTTTCCATAATAAGATATGGCACAATTGATGTCTACAGCGCTCTAGAGATTGGAATAGAGATTCAGCCTCTCCTCAAATCACAAGGAGACCCCAAATCAATATACGTGCATCTGTATGCATCCATAAATATATAGATATGTATTCAAGCTCACATGCAGACACAGCAACTAATCATGGGACATGTTGGCTCCAGAGGTGTTATGCCAGTCCCCTTCCATGTCTTATATGAACCAAACAAAAACCAAGAGGAAACAGGATGAAGGAGTGGAAAAATTTAAAAAAAAAAAAATCATCTAAACAGAATGAAGCAGTGAAAAAATTTAAAGCACATTCCTTCTCTCTGCAGCCACCAAACCCAGCATGCATTCAAAACTAAATATCACCATCAGAGGATTCACACACACACCAGATCATCTCTTGTGTATTAAGCCATCCCACTGAACAGTCATTTTAAGGAGTGGGAAACCGAAGACCTTGTTATATATACATTTACCATGCTTTCTGATTTGTTTGAATCGTTTTCCCAGCACTGACTTGCCTGCTGTCATACTGTGTCACTGCTGCTCCAAACCGTGTGCCCATGCAAAGGTAAGCTTCCAGCAATGTTCATCTATCATCTGTTTACAAACTGAGTTCATTGCATTTCACAACAACAACTTCTAAGTAAACAAAGAAACTCACATGAAAGGATGACGATGATGGCATTGACACATCCGGAAATAATCCTAGGAAGTTTAACTTGAAGAAAAGAAACATTTCTAAACCAAACAACCAAGGGGCACAGGGTCAAGACAGCATGCATATGTGTCTTTTGGCAACAGTATAGAACTTTTCATTCCTTAACTATTTTTACATTACTTGTCTCGAAATGAGTATGTTGGTGGGTTCATTTTTCAAAATAAAAACAGTATTTGTGAGAGAGTGACTGAAGAAACAGCCCAGCCCAAGCTGGATCAGACTCCGGCTTTGGATACACAGCTGAATTATCACTGTTTACTGAAAGTCAGCAGGTCAGTGGAGCTGATGCCTGTTCTCTAAAAACCAAGGCAGAAGGCAGCAGGAAAGATCTTGCACAAGACATGCAGGTGGTCCTTTACTTGCAAAAGGTGAAGAACACAGACACACACAAGCCCGTTCCTGAGCTGAGCTGTTTGAAGCCAGTTGTTACATCCCAGTCCTGCTCTGGAGATGCGTAATCAGTCAGTGTAGAGTCATATAAAGTTAATATGTTTGTTTCTGCTGACTGAGGGCCTGACCCAAAATTCACAGAATTACAGGATGGTTGAGTTTAGAAGTGACCTCCGGAGGGCATCTTGTATCAGATTTGGATGGATCTTTTGATACAGTAATATACAATTTTCTTTCCCCTAGCAAGAGACCAGAAAGAACAGCCAGTTCAGGGTTATTTCAGGCACCCTGGACCACAACTGAATAAAATCTTCAGAAAACTGGTTCCTTCCTACTTGGTGGTCACATGTTATTTGTTTAATGCCCTAGGTAAGCCTGAAGCTTCATAGGTTTACCAAAATAAAGATGATGATGATGAAACAGCTTAGCGTAACAGATAAATTCTACATGTGAAAAGAATAATCAGATCTTATGTGGATGAACTAGAAGATGAAGAGAAAGAACAGACAAGCAAAAAGAAAAGAAGTTCAAGCAATTCACTCTTCCATCAAAAGGGATACAAGGAATTTGTATCATATTATATTCCTGTTAATTTTTTGTTCTTATTTTTACCACTTCATTATTGTTTGCTGTTAATCCATTATTATTTGTCCCACTGTAGCAGCAAAGCTTCTGATGAGAAAGCAGTGATGTTTTCTTACAGCGACTGGAATTGGTGTAGATTTCTGAATTTTAAAATGTCACTCTCCTCCAGCTGGTTGGCAGGTAGATTTAAGGATTTGGTCTGAATCAACCACTAGGTTCCACTTGTGGTAGCCCCATGAATCCTGGCAGAGCACTGACTCCAGCAGCCTGGCAAACCTTGACTAGGCAGTACTTACCTTTGCCTTAGGGCTCACTGAATCACATTTTTAGGAAATATTTTTACAGACAATTTCTAAATTATTTGAATTATGCACCAGGTAATGTTTCTCTTCACATTGTTCCATCTTAATATTCTGCTCCTAGATTTTTAAAAGTACACTTTAATGATTCTCAAGTACTAATTGAAAAACAAATTTTCAATGCAGAAATTAAAAACAATCTGAAAACAGATTATGTATCATTATCCCACCTGGAAGAATGAAACAAACATCATAATCCTATCTCACTCACAACACAGTAATGAAGTTAAAAATGGTCGTAATGCTCTTAAAAGGAAACTTCTATTCAAGAGACAACTTAACACAGTTGTGAGAAAAAGGTATCATTTACTTCAGCACAGCCCTGCCTAAATGCTGGCTGAGGTTTCCATGGTTAACCTAAATTAAAATTAATTCCGTATTTTTTGGCAGAAGGTCTATAAACTAATTTTCATATTTTCTTCTTCAACTATAATTAAAAACACGGGGAAAAGGCTTCATATGCCTCAAGTATGCAGGTATATTACAGCAGACATTTTTGTTTTTAAATGGCTCCGACGCTTATGTTAATTGAGACCAAATTAAATGGGAAAGTAGAGTGTCATTATTGCCTTCCTGTGATTATACAGTTACCAATACATACAGCCTGTGCCTCCAAGGCAATAACAGCCTGTGTCCTAGACTTGATTGCTTGTTCTATAAGGAAGTGAACCTTATTGCAGATTTGATCTGTAGTCACCATACACTTCTTGTGCAAGAATTATTTATCAGTAATTCAGAAACAAGAGAAGATGGCAGGGGAATATAAAAGACTTTTTACAGCAATATTCAAAAGATATCCATAGTAAAGACATGAAATATATAGTATCAAAGGAAAACACAAAATGAAGAGTAGTTTAGCTTGTGTTCACATGCAAGATCTACTTTGTCTATATAATGAGTGAGCAGACAGGTTCAGTGTGTGACAAGTGCACAAATGGTCTAGGTCTTGCAGGATGTAGAGACAGGACACAAGATGCTTCCAAAAGAATCCTCTCAGCAGATTAAAACCACTCTCATTCCATAAAGGCTTTCTAATGACTTCCCAGAAGGTAGTCCACAAGTGCACAATCCCAGATTAAAGTCATCCTGCTTACTAGCACTCAAAGGCATAACATCTCATTACAGACAGCTTCAATAAAAGCTGTCAGAACTCACTGAATCATCATCTTACTGGCTTCTATCAATACATCCTCTGTTTTCATCCCCTCACAAGTTCAATTTCCCATTGTCTCCTAATCAAATATGTACATATTTTACCATTAATTGAAAAAGCGGCAAAAGAAACACAGAATATAAACTTTTTCTACATTTAGCTTTTAGAATTAGTCCTGCACATCCTGAAACTCAGTGACAGTTCGTTACAGCAGTTACAACTGCTACAGAGAGAATAACCTCTGTTTGAGGCATTCTAGATTAGATAACTCACATTTCACTCTGGTGGATGAAGTACTAATCTTGATTTTGAAAATGCATGTGGGGAGGAGGGCAAAGAAAAGCACAAGTGTGTTTTCCTAAGACCTGTTCAAACCCAGTGGTCTCACCTGCTTTCCCATCCTCTCAGCCTAAAAGGTTGACACTCTTAAGATGAAAAATAGGCTTTGGGTTGAAATAATAAGCATGTGCCAAGTCTGGACTGGAATACGTCAGCCTAGCTTTGTGAACAGCACTGACTCCAGAGTCAGCTCTATAACCATTCATCACTGGGGAAGGAATCAGTAAAATAAAGCAGCCGGATCTATTTAGCATTTTGAATTCTCCACTAGCAAACAGAAACCCTCAATTGAAGTAGAGGAGCTTGCTTTGACTAATTTTAAAATATACAAATAGAAGCAACCCTGTTAAAAGTCTTAAAATGACATTTATTCAGTCAATGTGATAAGAAAGAATTCTATTACTTGGAAAGTGCTTTTCTCACTCTCACCTTTCAATCATTATTTGCATACAACCCAAATCACATCTGAATAAATTCCACTGGCCTTCCCTACGTACCATCCAGCATTATTTATATTCATGTAGAATTATTAGTGCACAGGATAGCTGAATACTTCACCAAGAGAGCTGACTGCAAATTAAAGAGGAGACAGCTTCCAGTGTGAAAACGCCAGAGGAGAAAAGATCCCCAGGTTAGATGTGGAAGGACCCAGAAACAGAAAGGTGCTTATCTCCAATAAGTGAAAAGCAATGTCTGGAAGAGGGGAGTACAAAGTGGAAAGTCAGAAATTATCAAAGATTGCAGGTATGTGAGAAGACCATAGAACAAGCAGATGAGAGCATATAAAGGAAGTTCACTTGATTTAGACTCATGGGCATGAAGCGAGACAGAAATAGCAATCCTGCACAGGCGGGAAACTGCTAATTTTGCTAAAGGGAGGGCTAGGAGTTAAATTTTCTCATCTGTCATAGGCTTTCTGGTTAGTGGCAGGGATGTCCCTCTGTCTATGTCTCAGCTCCTCATCAATAAAGCAGGATGTTGTACAGAAAAGCCACAAATTATTCAGGGGGCAGTCAAGTGATAAGGGCAAGATACGAACCTGCAGAGACAGATATACCTAACAGATCCCTGATGAAGAAAAAAACAAAGGAGAGAGGGGGAGAGAGTGGCTATAGTGACATAACTTACCTGAATTTTAGAGAGGAACACAGATGTTACAGACCATGACAGCTGGACATACAACCACAAGAAAGAGAGAGAAACCTCTAAACACAAAAAGCCTGGAGAGGAAGAAAAATTTACCAGCTGAGAAGGACAACAGTACAGAGGAAGATATATCCAAAGAATCAGGCTGACTAAACTTAAGAGCAGAACAAATCTCTGAGTGTCCCCTGAAAGGAAAACTCTCTCATTTAGAGAAGTGTTACTTGATCACCAGGTACTGCTAGAGGTAGTGGGCACAGTCTACTACTACCAAATATAAAGAAGAAAAGCATGGGAAAGTTAGAGACAGGAAGAAACAGGGTTCTTGCTTGGGGAGGAAGAAGGGAAGGAATGGAGAATTTCAAGTACAGAGAAAATGGGGAAAAGCCCCTTGTCACATTCAGCCTAAGAAGTCTAAAAGTAGATTCTTTCTTTCAAGTGTGAGTTATGGGCAGAATGGGGAGCAACTGGTACCAGTAGTTATTAAGTAAGATACAGGCAGTCACAAGATGAAAATCATGTACCAGACGAAGCAAGTAAAGGAGACAAGCACAGTGCAAACAGACTGACTGGTTGCAGAGAGGATCAGAGGAACAGAGGAGACAGACAGCTGATCAGAGAAGAAATGCTCCCCGAGGGCACAAACAACCCTCCTGAATACATGTGAGTTTATTTGAGCATACAAAGGCCCCAGAGGGAAGCAGGGAATGGATGGGACTGAGGCAGCACGCAGGGACAGTATTTCCTTGTAAAATACTGAGCAACTGCTGGAACTCTACTATCCCTCTGGCCATTCACCCTCATTATTTGTTCTAAGCAGCTCTTGAAAACAAGCTTTCCAAGATGAGTGTAACCAAGAGCATATGTATAAATTCTTGCTAACTCCAACTTCCTTCTTTGCTATTTATTATTTTCAGGTATGATTAATATACAATAGCTGTGGGAGGCATGTCCTTGGTCCCAAGCAGACTGCGCCTGCCCTGTGAAGTCTAAAAGCACAAAACAGACCATGTGTGGGAGAAAGTAAATAAAACCATCTCCATATTACAGATTGAGAACCGAGGAAGAGAGCTAGTAAGTGATTTTCCCAAGATTTCACAGGAAGTCAGTGGCAAAACTGGATATTGAAACCCTCTCTCTTCAACATCCATCTGGTGCTTCAGTCACAAGGACAATGTGTTTCTTCTAAGGACATTCCCTTCCATCCTCAGAGTGTTCTGTTAACAAGAATCACTGACTGAATGTATATACTGAGTGTACATAACTTAAAGTCTAAGTAAACCATGTTGTAACTTTGCCTCTATTTCTGGCCTCCTTGTAGCCACTTTTGGTCTGAGCTCAGATTAGCAGTGCTACCAACTCCATCCACAAAGCTAACTTTCAAATGTACTTACAGTTCTGTTGGTGAAGTTACCGAAATCTGTCACTAAGATTTGCTTGATCATCTCTGGTGAGGAGACCACCACAAACATCTGGCGGCCAATATAATACCTAGAAAGAAACAGAGAATCATTTTAGCAGATGGTGACCACAGAGAACCATTTCCTTCCCTAAAACATCGCCTTTTGCTTGAATATACTTGCTGTGAACAAATACCACAGAAAATGTATTCCCTCAGGTAAAGCAGTATCTTTCCCCAGCCCTCTCAACTGTTAAATTAAGATGCATGGTCCTGGAATTTAAAGGAAACAGCTTAAAATCTTTTACTGATTAATCAATACTCAGCCAACATTTTAACATAAAGGTTTACACACTCTGTGCTCACTCTGAATTCTGTACAAAGTGATGTACTATCACTAAACCAAACTATAGAGGAGTAAAACATTAGAAACCAACTCAAATAATCATGAAAGACCTACAAAACTGGAATTCCTGACATTAACCACATGAAATGTCATTTCACGGCTAAGCCCTGTCTCTAATGAGTCTCTCCAGAAGTCCCATCAGCATGACTGCAATAAAGGCACACCACTTCTACTAGCACTGGAACGGAGTGCAGCCCAGGTTCTGCAGTGCCATAGACAAACCTTACATTATGCTAATAGGGAGAGGAAAAAAAAAAAAAAGAGGGAAAAACAGTTTTACCAAGTCTAAGGCAATTAGTAAAACTTCAGAAGAAGAACAGATGATAGGGGTGTCTCTGTCTGTACATCCTCTATCTCCCTGCTCCCATCTTAACACAACCTTGTGGAGCCAGGGCCTGCCCTTCTGGGTCTTCACACCATTGTGGATGCTGCAGAGGTACATCCGCATCATCCCATGGGACCCATCCCAACCCTACAATTTCCATGGGTGCCGAGCTCCCTTCTCCAGCACCATTCTTTCCAAGGCCCACAGGCACTCGATGCTTGGCGGCTCTGCTGGGGGAGGAAGAAGCACCACCAGCAAGGAGAGGCTGCTTACAGTCCCTACCTTTGCTGATCGCTGGACCAGAAAGACTAATCAGGCAGCGCTGTCTTTCCTCCACCAGGAGAGAGGAAGAAGAGGTTTGAGGCAGGCACAGGAGGACCAGCAGAACAACACAACAGCAATACCGTGGTAATATCTGTGCCTAATCGTTTTGGTATGATACAGCTCAGTATCGATATATTGCTTATCACCTGTCTACTGCAGCAACTGAATAGACAAGCAAACCCTGGGCTGAATTAAATATAGTAACTAGAGGTTCCCATGGCAATGAAGCTGCAGCAGCCTGATTTCTTCAAGGGCAAACAAATCAGACAAGTATCTTGATTCCAAAGCAAGGTTTCACAGTCCAACTTGACCTCCCTACCACTAAAACTCGTAACAAACAAATGGCAGAGAAGAACAAGAACACAATGTTCTTCAGGAAGGAAGGCATCATCTTTTCTTCTCTGGTGGGTTTCCAGAGGGAACTTTTATTTCCCAAATGCAACTCACAGGCTCTACTGGAACCTTAGACATGGGTGGTGTGGTCTGTGGAAGTAAAGCTTTTTCACCCCTCCCAGTTTGCTCAACCACAGCAAAAGCAGCTGTCTGTTAATGGTCAAACTTTTATTCAGAATCCTCACAGGTGCATACAAAAGAGCTGAGGCCTCAGTTTAAAGAGGGTTTTGATCACAGATTTTAGTAAAAGAGGATAATTCCCTACACGCACCTTTTGTATGTACTTTGTACAGTTTTCCTGGCATCAGAGAGGCAACACAAGCTCTCAAGGCACAGATACGTGCTGCTCTGAACCTACCCAGACTGACCAGCCACAAATACTGACCTCCCATGCTCACGCCTTGCTTTTCTCCTCCTCCCTCCAAGTTTAGCAAATTCCTTGTCACATTTAATGGTTAGCGACTGATGGTTCTGCAACAAACAGCTTTTCACTGGGACCAATTTCCTGACATCAGATTCCAAATCCGAATCAGAAGCTGATTATGTCTACCCAGACAGCTTAACTCTGACCAGCAAGGGGCACCCCACGATACATCATGCAAAGCATGTATGAGTAAGAGAGACACACTTCTAGTTTATTTCAAACCTGGGAAATTGCAAAGCTCCAGCTCCTGTCCACTGGGATAACAGGATGGTACTCACAGCAGGAGTCTTTATGTCACAGTGCACTTTGTGCTTGAAAGCATTCAGGACTAAAAATTTAGGACAGGAGCATCTCCTACTCAAGCTGCTTTTATGAGAAAGTGACTCACAAGCCAAGCTTATGCAAACAAATCTATTCATCATCCTCCAACTCCGACCAGTCACCCGAACTCCCAGTTCTGTTTCCACAGCTAAGCTCTTTCTTTTTTATTTACTCTTCCCTAACTTGCTAGCTATAGGCACCTGCTTTTCCTTCCTTTATCCAGTTATAAATTAGGGCACAGAAGGAGAAGAAGGGGAAAAAACTCCCCTACAACTACTAAATTGAAAATGCTGGGGGAAAAAAAACCAAATTGCTTTTTAAGCAAAGTTCTGCTTTTTTTTAAGGAATGACTGCTGTAAAGCACACACATTGTTGGATCTCAAACAGCAAAAGCTCTCTTCCCACCTTTTTTCCATTCTCTTACTTTCAGTATATAAGTTTTCTAACCTTTTTTTAGGACACAAAAAAAAAATGAGGCTGTGTATGGACACACTTTGGAAGTTAAAATCCACAGGCTAGAAGCATGACTTCCACAGTCTTCCTGAAGTTAAGGAAAAAGGACAAGTAGAACTAAGCACACAACAAGATCACCTGAGCTATTTCATTCAGCAAACACAGGTTTGGAATCTGAAAAGCCACCAGAAAGATGTTTAACTGAGTTTTAATATATTTTAAATCCTTTGCAGGATCAAGCCCTCTGTCACAAAATAAGAGGCTATCTCCCAACTAGATGTTTTGGGGTTTTTTCACTTGTTTCAAAACAGCAAGTAAAAGATAAAATCCTCCTGAACAATCATCTATTCTTCCCAAGTAAATAACATATTCACCCCTGCTATGTAACTTCATTTTTATGCTGTATTACTGGATGAGGGTATCACTAGTCTCACATAGACTTAGATTTATTATTGAACAAAACCTGATATTCTTGTCAGATTTTAATAATAAGAGTTTGAGAAAAACAAAAGCCTCTGGGCAAGTACATCACAAATGGATTCATGAATAATTTAGGACAGCACTTTTTATTAACTTTTCCTAGGTTAATCTTTTCACAGGGCTCATTCACACACAGAAGTCCTACCTTTGGCTACAGTACCACTACACTGTGTGACCCAACACTTTATAATATTTCCATGTAGGCTTTTCAGGGCGTAAAGCAAATACTTAGGAATACTGTAGCTAAAACATGACAAATACCTAGACTGGTCCCACAGAGAAGCAAGAATTCATGCATGTAGCATTGTACCCTCGGGGCGCTGCACCTCTGCCCACGTGGAAATCAGCTGTAACACTGCCACACCAGCAGAACTAAATCTCATGACCCACACATGCAGGCAAATTTTCCTGTGTAAATGAGGCATCAGTTAATTAAGTTATGCTGTCGGGGCAATTTCTATTATATTTCAGTTTAAACTGCAGTCCTGAAGAACAGAGAAAGAAATTCACATTTTAGACCAGTAGCTTTAGCTCCGTTGGAAGGTGAGGCAGGAAAGACCTGGTACCAGTACATCAACAGCACAAGGACTGTGTGAGCTTCCTCCAGCAGATGAAAGTGTGGTTGAGGAGCCATTGCCCCAGAAGGCTGCCAGTGCAAAAGCCAGCAGCCCTGTGCTGCATCATCCCCAGGATGGCCAGGCAAAAAGCTTTTCACAAGTGTTCAGCAGAGGGCAGGGCTCTATTCCCAGAAGCTGTGAAAAAAGTAAAGATTGCCAAAGGGCTCGCAGGTCAAGGAGGTGGCTATGTTACAGGGTATTGAACAAAATAAGCTAAACTTCATTGGAAGTGTTTTAGTAACTGAAGAGGCTACAAGCACCCACCACACCCAGCTGCAGCAGTTTTGTTCCTAAGAGCAGACAAACACCACTCTCAAGCAATTATTGAGAAGGACAGAGACGACTGCCTTGTGTTCAGGGTCAACCCAGGATGCTGCAGTCCTCTTTACAATGATTCAGTCATTTACTAAATGCATTTTTTCTTTTATCCCCAAGAATAAAGAGCAATCCAGCAATGATATCTGCAGTTTTGCTCATGCACCACCGTTGCTTCCTGCAGATGTGGCCCAGGTGTCTCAGCCCCTCACCTAGTGCCTGCCACGGCTACAGCCACAGAAGATAACCCATGGAGGTAAGAATGCCTGCCAAGTCCAACTCTGAGCTGAAGTAGGAGCAATGAGACAAGGGCCACATTCGACTGCCCGGTCCCTCCTGAAGCACTTAGGACCATCATCTTCCTTCCCAGTGTTTGCCAGGGATCCCCTCAGAATGCAGACTCCTGTTCTCAGATGACACAGAGGATCAATCAGCTACTTTTAATTCGAAAGACCTATTTAGCATTAGCCTTTCCATGCTCCCAAGATCATCCTGGCCACACTGCATGGTCATCTGCTGCTGACAGCATCTCCCAGGTTCTGAGCCATGGACATGGCTCTCTGAGCAAAGCTCACAGCAGTGTTGCCTTGTTGCACAGGAAAAGGTGGATACAGTACCTTATGGCCAAGGGCCATATGTTTTTGTACAACATCCATGTGGGAAACACCTGCAACCCTTTCACCTTGTTTACAGTGCTGCTGTCAATTCACAGAAGACTTTGATCTTTTTATCTCAGTCCCATGTATTACAAACACATTAATCAAAAAACATATATATGCTGTTAGGCAATAAGCAAGGCTTTGTTTTCTATGCTGTGGTCTGGTTAAGTACGCAAAGATCATCTGTAGAGCCATATGAAAATAGAGTATTTTATTATCACTATTTTCTTCAGGGAAGAGCAAAGAACAAAGGAGAAAAAAAGGCAGCAGGAGAGGTGTACAAAGACACAGAGATACAGTGGGAAAGGGCTGATTTTCTTAGGAGACTTTTCCTTAAAGGAAGTTCCTCAATCACTTTGCCTCTTTTGTTTAGAGACACCCTTTCACTGCAGGCAGAGAAACGTAAAAACGAATAGCACCATGCTTGTTTAAAATAGGCCTGAAGCCCAGCGTTCCTCACTTAATTATTTCAGAGGTCAGCGAATTGATTTGTCATAGCACTGTCCCCTTTCAGTGTTCTCAGGCAATTCAGATGGGGTAGGATTAAGCACTATATAATGAACAGCTGCAAAATCCAAACACAGTCTGCACAGAAAGGGTTATTTTGGGCTGAGAGGAAAGGAAAGGAATGGGACAAATTTGTCAAGTACCACAAGTCCCATTATTATTTGTATTATATTAGCAGCTAAAGGCCTCCAAGATCCCCATGCCCTAATTTGACAGGAGATACTCTCAAAGCAGAAATTTTATTCTAGGCCTGTGTAGCCTACAACTTAAATAACCTGGAGTGACAGTGGGGAAAACAAATCACAACTTCCATTTTCCATCTGAGGGACTGGGGGACAGGCAGGTGTGGAGGAGAAGGGAATTGCCAGCAATCACCTTTTTTTTCTTTCCTGTTGACACCCTGTGAGAACAGAGCTTCTCAGCTGCTACGTTCACCTGGAAATCCTATGCCAGCACTCTTTGGGAAGTTTGAGAATTAACTCCTGTGCCACTTGTTCTGCATCCTAGGCTGTGTCTCTCACTGGCAAGGTGCTTCCCCGGGCTATTTTTATAAAGCACTCACAAGCTGAGTATCTCCAGATTAGAGAATCATGAAACACCCATTAACCCCTAAGAGAAGAAAAACCAAAAAAACCACCCCAAAAACACAACACCCTGGAAACAGGTGAATTTACTGCACATGAAAATGAAGCCCTGGTAGCACTGAGAAGTCTCAGGCGCAGAGAAAAGTTTCAAAGTGCAGCTCTGCCAACACACATACACTCACACACCTCATCCAGAGACTAATCCAACCCATTCTGTAAATTCATAAAAAAAAGAGACATGGCCACAGTGATTTCTATTTAAGAATAAATTGTTCCTCATTCCTTTTTCAGTGAGCTAGATTTCTTTTCGTGTTGTGAAAGCTTTAAAATAAGCACATAGGACTATTAATTTAATTCCTGGATGCATTAAAAATATCACGTAACATAAAATGCTTGCTCGCGCACACTTCCTGCGCTGCTCTGTATGGTTATGCATCCAACTCTTTGTCCACACACCCGGGATTAAAAATGCTATCTTCCACATACCAAGAACCTCTGCGCTATCTCAAACGCACACCTTGCCAAAAGGCCTCTGCTTTCTGACATGCTTAAGGAATGTATCAAAAAAAGGAAGAAAATTCTGGGATTATTTATCTTCTCCCCACCACTAAAAGCACAGCTATTTTTAAAGGAGCTCCTCCCTCGTCAGGTGCAGCAAGAGACTTGTGGTATGAAAGTAATATATGTAGGGTTGACAATCAGGAGAAGGAGGGCTGATTGAGGCCATTACAAGGCACAGAGCTGGTAGAGTCTTTCAAGTAACTTATACCAGAGCGCAAATGAAATCTGCTTCTGAGCATCTCTAACCCTGGGTTTAGCAGCTTGAGAGTGTCACATACATTTACTAATCCCTTCCCCCTTCCAAGTAAGCAGTGCAGGAGCCACAGCCTCTGCATGGCTGTGTTAATTCATTCATGAAATGAAGTAGATGACATTTACCCACATATAAGAAATGACAGAGATTAAATTAAGCTCACAAAGTGCCACGAAGAGGAAAAAAACCACCTCTGAATTATACAAGCATATTCGGCAATCTACATCCCCTTGGTTTTTGGAGGCAGTCTGAGTCCAGACTTAAGTGCAAGTACAAAAACTCATGCCCACGTTCAGGGGTTGGGGAAAGAAGCAGCAAAAGGGATGGGCAGGGATAACAATTGTTTCTTTTCTCTGTTCAGGTGGGCTGCAGCAGAAGCTGGCCTGCAGGGCAGCGCAGAGCCACATGGTCGTGGGCTGTGCTCCTCCACAGCCGGGGAGCTGCTGCTTCCCAGGGCTGGCAGGGGTTATTTTTATCCTGCCAACTGGGCTAAGATGATTGCCACCGCCGCCGCCGCTCTGCGTGCTTGCATCATACCGCTAGTGCTGATTAGCTACATCAGTACTCCACTTCATTAATGCCAAATGAAAGCTGTAAATAGGGTTCTGCGTTTACAGGATGCTACTGGAAATGAGAAGTACGGTGATATTAATAAGAAACCAGTCACTCCTCCTGCGTGGGTGCGTGGTGCTATTGTGACCGGGTGACGCTGGAAGTCCTCATAGCTCTTCACCTCAGCAAGAGCGCCAGAAGAATGTTTCTAATCTTTTCCCATGGTGCTTCCCACCAAGCTTGGGCTGCATTAGTCTGTGTTTTGTTACTCATGTTTAGACTGTGGTATTTTCACCAGAGCTTGTTTTGTCTGCGCTCGCTAAAGCGCTCCATGCCTGACTGACCTCATGTGATGGTGCAGCAGGCGTTTCCTGTGGGTTTCAGCATATTTCTATGCCCGGCCTTTCTGGGGGTTTTCGAGATGCAGCGTGAGAACAGTCTCATCTCTTGCTGTTTGCACCTAATTCACTACTAAAGTACTGCTTTGCCATACCCTGAGGGAAAAACCATCAGGTTACTATTTCCAGGACACTGGATTATTATTTCTAGGGAAGGCTACCTCTGGAAGATAGCAAACTTTCTGTGTCTCCAAACTTTACTTGCTGCAATGAACACAGTGTTCATTTGTATGGATTTGTATGAGTCTATTACTTATATTCAACGGTGCTACTTATTTTTACAGTGGAGTGAAAAGAAAAAGCTTACAAGATGGCTGAGGAGGATAAGCAATGTTACTTGGTCTAAACAAGGGTAACATTTTCTCAATCTTTTTTTTTTCTCCTGTGTAAGGAAGGGATAGGGATCTGCTGAATGCTTATCCTGATTTCTAGTTAGGAGCTCTAAGCAGCTTCCTTTGACAGACAGGTAAGCAATTTCTGGGAAACAACAGGCAGCATTACCCTGGCAGGGCTAAAGCCATTCCATACAAGATAAATGGAGACAGAGCAGAGCACTTGCAGAAGATGAGGGATATGACTGTGATGCTACATCGAATAATACGGCTGAGAGAACATGGAGAGGAGGGGGATGCAGTGCAGGGCTGCTTTCTAGCAAAGTATGGGGCACCTATCTGAACACGTGTCCATGAAGCCAAGGAGGATCCTCAGTGTCCCAGAAAGCTGGGGAGCACGTGTGTGTCACAGCGCAGGATCCAAAAAAAATTTGGGGCCAGGAGACAAAAGGAGGAGAGCATATGTGCGACCATACGGAGAAAATGAAACAGGAAGGCGGTCAAAGGATTTAAATATAATTTGTGATACTATGACATCACAAGATACAGCAGGCAATAAAGCAGGTTGACTATAATAAAAGCACAAGTGTAATAAAGTTTATAGTTACACACCCATCACTAAACTTCATATAAGCAAATCTTTCAGGGCGACTAATACAAAACCCGTGTGATCTGACTTCTGCCTCTCATAAAGCATTTCTGACCATGATAAAATTGAGGTTTGTGTTATTTTTCCTCCCTGACACCTGACATCAGGGTACACAGAAAAGCCATCCATAACTCTGCCTTTCTGCAACCTTCATCTCCTGCATGCTTTACTTATCACGGCCAGAACTCAAGTGAGACTGGAGTTCTTCACTTCTCTGCTTTTGCTTAGCCATTTTAGCCCTGAAGGAAAGAAAAGGCTTGCAAAACACACCAAATACCCCTATCTGCTGAAAAGTCATGTCCTCATACATATCTTCAAAAGCAGCATTCAGAACAGAGACATTCAAAATCAGTAGGCTGTTTCTGTTTGTTTTAATTCTGCACTTTATCTTTCGTTTCTTTATAGGCAAGACAGCTCATCTGCCTCCTGTAAATAGGATCAGCAGTGGTGGACGAAACAATATTTTATTTTTGATTGTATGTGAAATAAACATGTACATAATTTTCTTTCCGTCTACTCATTCTTACTGGGATTTTGACCTTAAATCAATGAGAGAGTTACATTTTATTGTACACCATCCCTCTTAATACTTTTGCTTTGCTTATGTTAATGCAGATGCATGCATTTCTGAAATAATACTGTCTTAGTATTAGAATATTTTAATTCTTCAATAATAGGTAGGACTCAATAGACTGGGAGGGTTTTTTGCATAGCATGATGGAATGAGTAAGCGAAATTGAATTTCATGTAACTACACATGTAATTGACCGTTTTGTAGAATAAGAAGTGACATTTGACTTGGTCATGGTTACCAGCCTGAAAATATCTGAAGTTTAAGCAAGTGAAAGCAGAGTTTCATAAGTGGGAACTCATTCACGAGCAAGTCATTCATTTGGTTTGTGTGTAATAAAGACACAGATCCCAGCCAACAATGGACAGCCTTACTCAGGGAAGGAAAGGCTTGTCAGACTGGCCACGAGGGGAACAGTCACTAGGACTTGCTTTTCTTGTACAATCTGCCTAAAAAATACGTCTTAAAGAAAAAAAAGATAGTAACCACCTACTGAGCTCTTGGGAATGTACTTTTTTACGCTCCAGCATACAAAATGCACACAGGAAAGATTAATTTTTTACCTATAGCAGCATGTACTTTTTCTATACATTCTTAAGATAAACACACACACAAACCCATTTGTTTTGTTAATGTATTATTAAATGTACACTAATAAAAGTAATTTCCCAATGCTTTTGATGCATTTATCACGAAACCACTAGCAGAATTCTTTACAATAAAAATGCACGTGACCAATCTAAATTATCTAGGGAAATGGCTAATATCTGACCATGTAGAAACATTAGAAAGCAGGGCTTTGTTACAGGATAGAAGAGAAAAAATAGATGTATTTTCTTACAGAAAAATTGCAATGATAAAATTATTTTTAATAGTACAATGCTACAGCTCCAGGAAGTTTTCCTGAATCAATTCAATCTGTGTCGTGCAGGACTTTAAAAACCCATTAAAAATAACCATGATAAATTTCCTAACCTCTTTCAGTGCGCTATGCAGAAGACAAAGGAAACTGCAATTCAACAGAGATAGAAACGAAAGAAAAGAACAGAAAAACCTGAGAGCTTGTGTATCAGCAGTAACATCCTCACTAAAAACAACGAGCAAATCTGCACCACAAAGGACAAGAAGGGCAGGGGTGATGCGTACAGCTGACAATGGCACTCCAAAGTAATGACTTCCAGGAAAATCTGCTGCTACAAATGGACAACGCGCTGCAGAGAGGTAGTTGAGTCACGGCTTTCATAACATGGAAAATTATTTCAGCCTAGAAATGAATGTACCAAACCCCAGAGTGTATATGGCTCTGGTAAGGCAGCTATGGGGGTTACATCCTACAAACAGCTCACCTGGTTTAAATTATTAAACCTCACTGAAATCCATGCAGGTTCAGAGGTTTTTCCCCACATTTAATGGGTAGTCATAAGATATGGATCATGTTTCAAACAGTAATATTAGTGAGAGCACTGCCTAGCTGACCTATTTTCCATTTACCATGTTGTACCTATTATCAGTTCTAACAAACACTTCCTTTGCTGCTCCCTTCTTTGTGGTGGGAGAAGGGGGCAACTGCATAACAAATGACATATACATCACTGTCTCATGAAACAACCCAAATCCCTGGGGATGGAGTAGTGCGTGCAGCCCTCTCTTCCACAGGCGTATCCTTTCACCTTCACCAGCAGGTCCTGTTCACCCACTCCTCCTACTGAGCCCCAGCTAGATCACAGCAAATCACACTGACTCTGCACTGCACACGTGTGAGGTCTCTTCACAGCTGCATTGAACAGCAGTCCCAGGCCCACATCTGGCTGCCTAGGGAACTGAATGACACGTAGACTCAAGAATTTCTCCTCTCTGCCTCAGTCATAGCTGCTTAGCTGGAGACCACAGAATTCCCACGGACTTGCCTCATTTTTGAGTCCGTGTCACCATTCAGCACTGCCTTGCTATGTTACTCCCCAAACCCTCTGGATCTCTGGAGTCTGCCCGAGCAGTTTCCTAGAGCCCTTGACTCCAAACAGTTCAATGTACATGAAACACCAGCAGTCATAGTTAAGATATCTGAGAACACTTCTGAAAAAAACAGTATTTCTAATTGCTCAAAGTCTACTTAGAAGAGAGGGAAAAAACAGTAGATTTGAACACAGACCAATGCAGACACCTAATATGCCTTCTAAATATAAAGATATTGGGCCAAGTTCAAGCAACTTGATCTTCAAGCAATGACAGATGTATAGCAGAGATACAACCCCGTGAATCTATTCATAACCCCTACAAACAAAGCAAAAAAAAAAAAAAAAAAGAATACAAGCCCAACTGTAGGATGAACCATCATTGAAGTAAATATATTGATCTATCAAAAATGATTGAAGGCTGACAATAAAAGGGTTATAAATTCTTAGAAGAAGGAGAAAGTAAAATAACACAAAACCAACCCACTGAAAAACTCCCACCTACATTCACAGGGAAAAATAGACTGGAACAATAAAACACAATGGCAGTGCCTGTACATCTTTGATAGCTGCCCCTCCCAAAAGCTGGAACAATCCTGCTATAAACCAAGCAAATGAAAATGTAAATGCATGAGCAATCGTCTGGGGGATTCAGATGCTTCGTGTCCTGTAGGCAAAGAAGGAAGGGGAAAAAGGTAGGAAAGCACAAGAAGGCACCACTTCTAATATCTGCAATTATTGATTACAATCTTCTCACCTGGAGCCTTTTAAATCCAGCAGAGACCTTCCAGTGAATAGGCAATGCTGCCTGCATGGCAGGGTTAGCACCTCCAGCAACACCCCTCGTCCTCCGACCTGTGTAATCCACTGCTTCCACTCCTCTGGCAGCAGGGACAGCCTGTGGATTTCAGAGTGTGGGGAAGCCATGTGCATGTGCCAGCCACTGCAGGGCATGCATGTGTGCCTGCAGAAATCCAATATCCAAAATGGCGAGCCCCGAAGAGGTAAGAGATTGGGAAATACCCCGAATGCAATGCCCAGAGCAGTCCCGTGAGTAGGTGTAAACACAGGGGTGTATCAAAGGGGTGTCAAGGTCTGCTCCAAGACTTAAAAATTGTGTATTTTTTCAAATATTTTGCTTAGGAAATGAACAGGATGAAAATATAGTAGTTTCACAATCTTCCGTTCCTCACTACTGATTAAAATCCAATTGTATTAGTTACAGGACAAAAGCAAATAAAATGCCACTGAGACTGGAGAAAATATGGGTCTGTAGTAAAAATAAGTTTAGGTAATTCAAATATTAATCTTCCCATTTTGTAATATACGTCTCTATTTCAAAAATAAAAATTTAAATTATTTTAATAGAATTTAATATTTAAAAACTAATGCCTTTCCATGTGATGTTACATTACCATCTGACCTAGTTTAACATTTGTCTCTGTACTGCACTTGGAGACCTACCTTCTCTTTCTCCTGCCCCAAACACAGCTTATTTCCTACTGGCCTAAATGGACAGCCAGTGAACATATAAAATTGTTAGGCTGCTTTGGTAACATTTTACTTTGGCCCTTCACACAGAGTATTTCATAAGATGTTCCATATAATAAAAGGTCCTGAAGAACCAAGATCCTCCCATAATGTCACTTTGAAAGACACTGCAGCAATTCCCAGTGTCCTTGCCAAGATCCTTTTCCAATAAAATAGATTCCAACATTGACAGAAAAGCCTGGATTATTGCTGAGTGATAAAATGTCTGCTGCTAGACCTTACACAGTCAGAATATTGCTCCTAACTCACTCCTTTTTCTGTAAACTACTTTAAGAGGTCTGGGTATGTCTTGAAATTTGCTGTACAAAACCTAATTTCACTCAGTAGGTACCATCAACAAAAAACTGAAGTTACATAACATGAGAGAGACCTAAAAACATTGGCTCAAGATCCTCCAATAGTCATAACTCTAGGCCTGTAATGGAGCTACACTGAAGTAAACAACAGCTTAAAGGTCCAGACCACTGTTTTCAGGCTTGTTTGCATGGGGCAGAGAGGAGATTCTGGGACAAGACATGATTTGAATTTTAATAAAGTTAGACTAGAAAAAACTCCTATGGGAGCATACCCCTATAATTGCTGGGGGACGTGGTCAGTCTTTTCCCTGATGCAGTGTCTGTCATTGCAGAACTGCTCTGTCTCTGCATGGGAGGGTTTTTGGCATTACTATAGCTTTTTAATTATACTTGAAGAATTTTATCAGTGTGACTGAAAAAAAAAAATCCACCTTCAAGACAAGCCTTCAGGTTTAGCCACTAAATTTACTGGAGGGAAAGAAAGATTCACAATCCCCAGGGTAATGGTGGCTCAGCTCATTCCATGTTTCCCAAGAGAGGAAAAAACAAATGAACAAAGTAACAGCTGAAAACAACTTCTTCTTCTACAGTGGGGTATACTTTTGCCTATTGCCTGATGAAATCATACCCAGTTCACTGCCAGCAGAAGGTCTGACATAAAGCAGACTCTCCAGGGAAAGAAGAGAGGTAGTCAAACAGAGAAAAAGGGTAACTTTAAGATGGTGCCAAACCAACAAAGAAAAAGGAGGTATTTTGTTCCCCTTTCTACTAATAAAATACAGTAGAATAAAATCGATCCCCAGACTAATAAGGTAGAGGAAAAACTAAAACCTATATATGACAAAACAATAAAAAAGTAATGAAGAGATTTATGGAATTACATAAAAACCTTGGAATAACATTAAAATTGTCAGGTCATGTTACTGTTCTCAACTCAACATGGATAAGAAAAACAAGGAGGAACAAAAATTAGAGCATGGAGGAAAGATAGCGTAGAGCTAAAGAGGATGGAGAGAAGTAAGAGAAAGAAAAACAAAGAGCAAGTATTTATGGGGGGAGGGAAGAAAGTATGAAAAAGCATAAATACAGATCCTACAAGTCAAGGTCATGAAGGGAAAAAGCCAAAACCAGAAGAAACCCCAACGAAGTGGTGGCATCACTGAACAATGGCATTGAAGACAGCACTTGATAGGAAATGCCTCTGTAGATAGCTGGCAAAGTGTAGTCATCCTCACAAAGGAAAATATGACTATTTTTATGAAACTAATTAATAGACATCCCAAATCCATTCCCGTGCAATGCTTTGTTGTCCTAAGGGGCAGAAGCCCCATGAGGCCTTGTTTAAGCGTTCCCTAGCATGGGCAGAGGTGTAACCAGCACCTGCGTCCTGGGGCTCCTAGCAGGTGGCACAACAAGGGGGGACAGAGCCACGGAGGCTCCAGCCTGTGCTAGGCTTGCAGACAACAGGCACGTACAACAGGCTGCTGATCTGCACTTTCTTCTCTGCCTCCTTCTCCAGACCCCCGTGTGGCATCTGTGGAAAAGGGAAATCCCTTTTGCTCAATGCTTCTCATAGCACAGTCACAGAACAGTCACAAGCTGCTTTTGGATTTCTTTGGGCTGCCAGAAAGAAGGGGAAACTGGCATTACGAAGTCACCTGGAGAGGCAGTAATTTGACTCTGCTGTGAAATGACCAAGGCAGACAGGCGAAGTTCCTGAATTGAGCATTAAAGTTGATCTGCTTCAAAGGCTGCCAGGAATGGGAAGGAGGGACACACACACACACACACACACACATTGGGAGGCATGATGCATTTTTCTCCTTCTATGCAGAGTGAGGGGAAATTATTCAGGAAATGCATTAAAAAATTATCATGCATGACACTGGGAACACCAGTTCATAATCAGATACATAGTGAGTGAAGTCAGAGACCATTAATAGCTACTGAACGTTGCATATTGCATGTATCTGCTTTAGGTTTGCATCAATACTTCGGAGTGCTGTAGGAAATTCTAATGAAAGCATTTAATATGCACAGCTAAATCTACAACGCTGCTGTTTTCCCATACTTTCTAGGTAGATTGGTATACTGAAATAATGCCTCAGATTTTTCAGTCTTTTAAAAGCCCTTGACCTGCTTCTTTCCAAATGGTGGAAAGGGGTGGGAGGGAAACGGCAGAGTGGACTTCATAGCTTGTTAAAAAGTTTAACAAATACAGGCTCCAGTAGATAATGATGATGGTAGAGCAATATGAAATTGAATCTAAGAAACTAGTTTTTGTAACTCAGAATATTCACGCCCCTTCCTTGAATGAGGATGACACATTGTGGTATGCAGGTGTAATATGATAAGAAGAAGCAATCTGTTTAGCAGTCTCATTCCCTTCAAAACTATAATTTTAACCATTAATTAGCTAAGAAGCAGGCAGAAAAGATCAAAGATCATCTGTGCTGTTTATTAGCTGTAAAACACTCCTCAAAAGTTTTCAAAAGAAACTTCACTTTTCAAATAATCCTAAAATGGAGCTCACAAGGACTAGTCTTCAACAGCTAAATGCTGCACAGTACCAGCATGCAAGGAACCAAGAAGAAACACTTCTGCAGGAAGAAATGGAGGTGAAACCTTCTCCTAGCCAAGGCTGCTATATGCACACACAGAACAGACCAAGATTTAATCAGATTTCTTAGATGCTAAGATGTGGTACAAGGGCCTGCTCCTGCTTCCACTGTCAGTCTTAGGAGCTGACGCAGTTCTGGCCAATCTCACAGAGCCGTCCCGTGTCTGGCCAAACCCATCAGTGAAGCCGTACCAACCAGGAGATTTTCCCCTGCACAAACAGTTATTTGCTGGAGCTACGATCACAGCAGTTTGCACACTCCGTGAGTACAGAAACAAGCATCAGCATGGTGCAGGTGACAGGCAGTGTCCTTTGTTGCCTTGCCAAGAGCACACAAAATGCCCATCTCATACAGTTGGATTTCACACTCTCTTTCCAGAGGTGTAAAAGATTACATCAGGTTTTTGACTTACATTGGCTTAAACAGCTGCAGTAGAGTCATGGGGGGATGGAGGAAACAAACTTGGGAAAAAGCACAAGAGTGAGCACATGCCTGCAGCTCAGCCACCCCAGGGCCATGCCTGGAGCCTCAGAGGGGAGTGGGGGAGCTTTGCACACAGAAGAGATCACCACTTGCACCAAAGGTTTCCATCCAAATGGCTTTGCCTGCACTGAGGGCTGCAACTGTGACATTTTGGCGGGCTTTTGAGTGCTGTCTCTGAATACACAGAACACAAATGTCCCTGGACCTTACTGGGACAGCCAGAGGCTGTAGTAGCAACTCAAGAACCATCACAGAGTACACTAGCTCAAGTTGCACAGTTCTCATGGGAGTTCACAGTCTACACAGAAGATTTATCTGTGGCTATGAGCCGCTTATTAATGAGTATCTTTGACATTACTAGTACACTAGGTATCAATTTGCAGTGTTCCAGAGACCTAAGTACATTTGAAACATGCCAGAATTAAACTAGCCAACTAATTTACCGTGAATTTGGCCAACAGACTGCAGGCCATAGATCGGCTCACGCAGAATGTAAAATGCTCCAGTAATGATCAGGCAGCCACAAAAGCTATTCCACCCGTAACAGTGACACAGATTCCAGCTCTCAGAACAGGGTGGTATGCCACCTTTTGGGTAAATCTTTAGGCAGCCCCACAGAAGGCTATGTTTTTAAGACCAATTANTCCTATTGTTCTGTCCATTTATGCAATTACATTTTCCGGTTCAGAGGGAATGCCTAACACATTTCACGGAAGAGGAACTAAATTGTCTACATGCAAAGTGCTATCAAAAGAGAGGGTGGGGAGGGAGAAGAAATATTCTCTCTTCTTCCAGGTACAATAGAACTAGGTGTTTATGTGTACCAATAGCACTAAAAATATTTTTAAGGCACAGATGCAATTGGTTTTTTATGGGCCTGATTCAGCCAGGTAGACAGACTTCTGGTTAACTTGAGGCATGTTGAGTAATACTGTTGACTGTNTTTTAAGACCAATTAGCTCTAGATACAAGAGGAGAAGCTGATGATGATATACCCAAAAGTAACTCACAGGACTTCTTCCAGCAGCTTGATTTAACCACTGGAGCCAACTATAACCAATACCTAATCATGGTTAAGTGTGCAGATTCAGATGGAGATGTAGCACTCTACCATGAATTCTGCCCCAGAGTTTCTTCCAGGAGTATTGTTGGGTTTCAGTTCTTTTTTAAAAGACAACTTTTAAAAAAATAGGTTACTATTAACAAATCCTCACAGTGATAATAACAATAATAATAATAGTAATAATAATAGTAATAGTAATAA
>VYXC01005727.1:827978-866546 GCA_013397175.1 Platysteira castanea
CGGGGCCACCGGCACCGCCGCGGGGCCACCGGCACCGCCGCGGGGCGCGGCTCGGGCACCGCCGCGCTGCGTGGTCGGGGCACGGCAACTTCCACTCCCGCGGGACGGTGCCAAACCAGGTCTGCTCTCCAGCCCGCTCCCCTCCTAGCCCGAGCCTTCAGCAAGGACACCCACCCTGCAGCCTGAACCCTGCCTGCTCACTCGTGCTTTGGATTGCAAGCACGCGCATAGGTATTGGGCTTGCTGTACCCACCAGCTGCATTCCAGCGAGCCAGCAGGATATTAACATTTTCAAGAAGCCTAGGCTTTAAATGATTCAGTGAAAAAGCCTTCAAGAAAGCCAGCTCCTTGGAAGAACTGCTGCTGGCTCACTAGAGTAGGGGGGTCAGGCAGAACACATTTCAAATCAGGTCTGTTAACCAGTAACTGGTTTTCCACCTCCAGGACTCCTAAATAATTGCACTGGCTTAAAATTAACCACACTTATTTTTTTTCCCCGCTAAAGTGAGAAGTACAAGCCTGCAGGATGGGGGAAGAGAAGGAGTTGAAAAGCACCTCCGGGAACGACTGTGGGCAAGCATCCTCAGGAGTAAAAGAAGCCTTCATTCTCTACACTCCAGGACACTTTCTCATGCC
The DNA here is from genome assembly GCA_013397175.1 of Platysteira castanea. Classification (NCBI taxonomy): domain Eukaryota; kingdom Metazoa; phylum Chordata; class Aves; order Passeriformes; genus Platysteira; species Platysteira castanea. The sequence continues at coordinate 828,615 of VYXC01005727.1, forward strand.
CTGCACCACTGCACACACATACTCACCACTACCTGCCTCCACTGTTCACCCCTGAGACCCACTGCTGTCCTGGCCTCCTTCAGAGGCCTGGTAAGCACCTGGTATCAGGTCTCGTGGCAGCAGGCCTGGGAAAGAGAAGCCAACAGCACACACAGAACCCTATGGAGCAGCAGTGGCCAGAATGTAGGCACGGCAGAGAGTACGTGTGGGTATTCCTTACACACCAAGGCACACCCTTCAGCTGGAGGAAGCTGGAGTCATAAAAAGGCACCTGTGTTTGCTCTTGATAGCCACGAGGGAAGCCAGTGAACCTGCATGGACTCAGAACAGAGTGAGGGGATATGCCACGTGCACATAGCTCTGCCAGTTTTGCAACATCATCCCCAAACACGGCTTCCAGTAGACAGGTACCCTAAAAACATCCTCCGCCTCCTCCTGTGAGTCATGTTTGAAGCACAGCAAGCCTCATAAGTGCTTTTGTAACTTACGTACACTGGCTGAGGTTGGTTTGCTTCAAGCAATTATTGCAGACTTGTCCATGTTTATAATTGCACTTGTATGTAGTATCTATGATATAACCAAGCACCTGCTCACTACCAGCTGCTGTTTTACAAGGATATGGAAGTAGAGACCACCTCTCTTTGCTTCCTTTCCTCATAGTTATCCGCTGGGTGATCTTCAGTCAAACTCAAAAATGGTACCTGCTGGCTTGTACCCACTTTCACTAAAGTGGCTTTAACGTCCCTAAACCAGGAATTATAACAAAGCAACATGGGTATTAGGAAGAGAATAGTCAGGGAAAAATATGTATTCTGTTTTTTTAGGAAAACAGAAGGAAATAGAAAAGCAAACCAATACACACTATTACGGTATGACACCATGTGCATCAGGAAGAACTGTAGCACATTAAACACTCACTAGTAACAATTAAAAGCATAGTTAGCACTGGTGTTCCAAGTTTAAAAAAATCATTTAGGTTTTTCTTTGTTTAGAAGCTGCAGAATGTGAATTTTCATCATCAGCTCAGAAAACGGTTGGGCCAGGGGGGCTTGTCATGTGTGGTCCATACAGAGAGGTACCAGCCTGAGGACAGTCCACCATCAAACAAGATAATGCAGGAGTAGGAAAAGCTTCTTCCCGTGAAGAAAGCATATTTTACAGCATCTGGTATACCATGGAAACAGCAGCTCAAGTGGGCTGACTGCTGCACACCCAGAAGGTTCTTTGTTTACATGGCTGGTGGTTGCCTCCCTGCAGGAAATTTGCATTCTCCCATTCCTCTGAGCACGTATCATCAGCTGCATCCGGGAATAGAACCATTCACAAGGCCAAATCCTGCTCTCAGGGATACAGGTACAAACCCCATGGAAGAGAAGAAGATTTAGGTCTGCATCAGACAGAGCACAGTCTGGTCATTGCCAACCATTTTTTTTGAGATACCGAATGTTGAAGCTTCAGCTTGAGCCGCATACATGAAAGGGCTGCAATTGCTCAAGTATCCCCTCTCCTTTTTTTCAANGGGGGAACCCTGCGCTGAATGGCCCCAGCGCTGCTCTCCAGGCGGCTGTTGCAGGCTGGCACGGCAGGCTCAGCCCGCGGGCAGGCCGTGCCCAGGAGAGCCGCCCCAGACCGCACAAGCCCGGCTTGCCGCCTGCAGCCGCCCAAGGCACCAGCGCCCGGCCCGGCTCGGGGCCACCGGCACCGGCTCGGGGCCACCGGCACCGGCTCGGGGCCACCGGCACCGCCGCGGGGCGCAGCTCGGGCACCGCCGCGNCACCTGGTATCAGGTCTCGTGGCAGCAGGCCTGGGAAAGAGAAGCCAACAGCACACACAGAACCCTATGGAGCAGCAGTGGCCAGAATGTAGGCACGGCAGAGAGTACGTGTGGGTATTCCTTACACACCAAGGCACACCCTTCAGCTGGAGGAAGCTGGAGTCATAAAAAGGCACCTGTGTTTGCTCTTGATAGCCACGAGGGAAGCCAGTGAACCTGCATGGACTCAGAACAGAGTGAGGGGATATGCCACGTGCACATAGCTCTGCCAGTTTTGCAACATCATCCCCAAACACGGCTTCCAGTAGACAGGTACCCTAAAAACATCCTCCGCCTCCTCCTGTGAGTCATGTTTGAAGCACAGCAAGCCTCATAAGTGCTTTTGTAACTTACGTACACTGGCTGAGGTTGGTTTGCTTCAAGCAATTATTGCAGACTTGTCCATGTTTATAATTGCACTTGTATGTAGTATCTATGATATAACCAAGCACCTGCTCACTACCAGCTGCTGTTTTACAAGGATATGGAAGTAGAGACCACCTCTCTTTGCTTCCTTTCCTCATAGTTATCCGCTGGGTGATCTTCAGTCAAACTCAAAAATGGTACCTGCTGGCTTGTACCCACTTTCACTAAAGTGGCTTTAACGTCCCTAAACCAGGAATTATAACAAAGCAACATGGGTATTAGGAAGAGAATAGTCAGGGAAAAATATGTATTCTGTTTTTTTAGGAAAACAGAAGGAAATAGAAAAGCAAACCAATACACACTATTACGGTATGACACCATGTGCATCAGGAAGAACTGTAGCACATTAAACACTCACTAGTAACAATTAAAAGCATAGTTAGCACTGGTGTTCCAAGTTTAAAAAAATCATTTAGGTTTTTCTTTGTTTAGAAGCTGCAGAATGTGAATTTTCATCATCAGCTCAGAAAACGGTTGGGCCAGGGGGGCTTGTCATGTGTGGTCCATACAGAGAGGTACCAGCCTGAGGACAGTCCACCATCAAACAAGATAATGCAGGAGTAGGAAAAGCTTCTTCCCGTGAAGAAAGCATATTTTACAGCATCTGGTATACCATGGAAACAGCAGCTCAAGTGGGCTAACTGCTGCACACCCAGAAGGTTCTTTGTTTACATGGCTGGTGGTTGCCTCCCTGCAGGAAATTTGCATTCTCCCATTCCTCTGAGCACGTATCATCAGCTGCATCCGGGAATAGAACCATTCACAAGGCCAAATCCTGCTCTCAGGGATACAGGTACAAACCCCATGGAAGAGAAGAAGATTTGGGTCTGCATCAGACAGAGCACAGTCTGGTCATTGCCAACCATTTTTTTTGAGATACCGAATGTTGAAGCTTCAGCTTGAGCCGCATACATGAAAGGGCTGCAATTGCTCAAGTATCCCCTCTCCTTTTTTTCAATAGACTCTGCCACTCCAAGACAGATACTTCAGCAATTTCCTCCTCATTGCATATTCACCTTGCTAGTTCCTCACAGCAAGGAAAAAATCTGCAGCAATGTCATTTTCCCTCCTTGCTGAAAATGGTTGTAGGCACTAAGCCAAAGTTTTCAGAAAGAGGCAGTATTTCAGAGAGAAGCAGTGCATTTTGATGTTTGGGGTGTTTAACATGAGGCATCTCCAAACTACTTCTTTTAGTTGCTCAAGACCTGCAGATCTCGTGGCTGCAAATGGGAAATGACTCAGATTATATGGAGGATGCTTTGAACATTTCAGCTTCCTGCAGGTGGAAAACAAATGATGTGGTTTATGAACTTCACTAAAGTCCTTCAGGGTCATGAGATAAAATGGTTTGAAGGAGGTCACGAAGCTGGGATCCAGCAGATGCGTGCTCCTGACAGTAACTCAAAATTTGGACTCCGAAATGGGTCCTAGAGAATGCAATGACAGTAGCCCTTGAATTTTGTAGTGTACTGAATGTCACAAAAGCTACTGAGCTCTGTGAAGATGGATGTGATGAGCCCATCAAAATTCACTGCAAGTGGGAAACATTACCCATGCAAGAACAGCCAAGGGAAAAAGGCTTCTTTTGTTGCTGCCTTCTGAAAAGTATCAGATATCATCTGATGTCAGTCACTTTACCAAGACACCCTGGATTCAAACTTGTGACTCAGAAGCCAAATCTGCCATATCCCATAACTAGTCCCATGTATGTGCCACCCTTATCACCCTATATCAGATGTGATGCTCTGTTTCACTGTGATATTAATAACCACAGCATCATTGTTTGAGTGCACACCGCATATCAAGAGATAAAAAATCTATACAGTTACTTATGGTACATAATGACAATGAATGACATTTATGGATCAGATTTTTAGCCTTCAATGGGTTTTCGCACATCTTTTTTCCTTAGACCACCTGAAAAAGAAAATTGCTAATAACCTAGTACCCAAAATAATTTTTTTTTAACACAAGCTAACATTTAATTAGAGCAACCTTGTATCAGTCTGCAACCCTCTTTGAAGGAATGACCCCAGACTGTACATCATCTCCAGCAATAATCCTAGTGAAATCACTAGGATGCCAGCAGCCAAGAGGAGGAACACAGCATGAACTTCTAAGCAGCCTGATTCTGAGCTATGTACATAGTTTGTTTCCTTTGATCATTACCATTAATGGTTGTCCTCTGTGTGTAATTTGGTTTAATTTATGTGTGTGTCATTTCAGATTTTAAAAAACACATATAGCCCTTCTAAATTTATTAAAGGAAGCCTTCGTACCCTTAATAGTTATTAAGAGAGGTTAGTGTTATGTAATTAAGTTAATCTCATCTGTAAAGGCTAATTAACTGAACACTAATTGAATCTGCATATGAAAATTTGGACAATGTGTTCTCATTACACAATTAAAAAAAAATTACCTGAACTAAATACCAAACAAATTGTAGATTTCTTTCCTTCTACCTTTTCAGATCTTTAATAAAAACTAAGTGGGCAGGTTTATTTCTGTGTGCTGTATTAGTCCTTGCTGTCCTTAACAAAGAGCTGTTGTCTCACCATAAACAAACAGCTTTAGTCCCTCCCTGAAACGTGGTTATTTTCCCTCTTGCGTGAGCTCTTCCTTTCTCTCTGCCCTTACCCTGTGCCTTTCATTACCCTCCTCTTCTTCTGGCATCTGTTACCTCTCCCACTCAGAGAGGACCAAGGTTTTTGGGTTCAAGTCATATCACAAAAACGGTAAGAAGGCCTCCAGATGTCACCTTAACCAATCCTATCACCCAAAAGGATCAGATGGCACAATACAATTCAGTCATGCCCATTCAGCACCCCAGCTTAAAGCCACCTTGGCAGCTTTGGCAGGGCAGTACCTTCTTGCCCCCAAAGACCACTTGCCAGTGAAGTACTCATCTCATCCTTCTCCGCCTGGGTGTGCCGGCATTACAAAAGCAAGACATATTTTGGACCCTTTTCAGCCTTTTCTTGAGACATTTACCTTTTCAACCAGTCAGGTTTTCAAAAGTCAATTAAGAAAAGAACACCATCCTTTCTGGTATTTGCTGTTTCTCCCCAATGACCAGGTTAGTGGCTGATTCTAATAGGCTGGTAACTGAAGAGCTGGAGGGAGAGGAAGCCAAGCAAGCAAACACACGGTTGCAAGCCTGACCTCAATAGCATACAAAATATCTCAGTGTGTGGGACTCTGAGTCCTCAGACTTTCCTCACAAACCCCATCATATGTCTTTAACATCGGAGTCGAAAGCACCTGCACTGCCCAAGCAGCATGGCCGGATGGAGCAACTCCAGCCATCTAACAGCCCCTCAGGCACCCCATGGCACCCCACTTCACAGCAAATTCTTAATGGAAAGAGGGCCACAGGAATGGGAAATGGGATACGCTGCTTGCTATCTGTCTTTGGGAAGGTAACGTATTTTCTAGGTGAGGGAACAATGAAAGATGCCCACAGATTTCAGTAATTCATTTGGGTCTGGTGGCCGGTGAACAACTGTCACACACAAAAGGATGAAAATCAGAATAAAAAACAAAAGATGGTAAACATCAAAGCTGTAGGGAAGGGAGTATGGACTAAGTAGAAAGAAAAGTACAGGCAGGAAAGAAGGAAATCCACAGTTTTCTCAAGGGTCAGTCCTGGGACAAACTTTGTTCAGTGTTTGGAGGACTGAGTCTAGCACAAAAGGTAGTCAGGCTTCAGTGAAGTACACAGTTCTGGAAAGACAGATCCTTTCCTCAGCAAGCAGAGAAATTGAGATTGTCATACCAGAAGAACTGGATGACCTGAAGAACCTGAACAACTGCAACATAGGAGAGTCTTTAGTTGAAAGCAAAGCTTCACACCCTTAGAGACAGACTATGTTAACTCCAAGAATTTCTGCAGTAGTAGGTGATTGCTTGAAAATAAGACAGAAATGAAAAACCTGGATGGGCATATTAACCATAAGATAAAAATGATGGGAAATGTATGATGGAAAAAAGTATGATGGAAACTACAAATGTAGAGTATCTGGGACAGGCTTTCTCTGGAATGCTGCATGTAAATCTGATGAGCTTCCACGTTCAAAAGGAATAAATTAAAAATGGAACAAGTGGAGGAAAGGGTTACAAGGATCTTCAGGGAACAGAAGGCCTGTCTTAGAAGTCATAATTAGGAGAGTCCATTTTAGCTAACCAAAGGTTCATTTTAGCAGACCAAAGGGAGCAGACCATGGTTGCTATCTAGAACTGTACTGGGAGGAATCACCAGAGAGAGAAAAATATCTATTTCATATAAAGGCCTACATTACTAAAAGATCAAAGTAGTATAAACTGGCTATGGATAAATGTTGCTTGAAATTAGATAAAAGTTATTGACTATCAAAGTAGCAAGGTTTTAGAGCAGCCTTCTAGTCAGAACAGTGGAGACAAGAACCTCAAGAAGGATTTTGAGGCACAGGAGGCAAGACATGGATACTCTGGGAAAATGAAGTGTAGGAGGAACAACAGAGCTCATCTACACCAGCCCCTCAAGGAGATCTACAGTCACTTCTAGAATAAGAGGGATTCTTCTCATGGAAAAGATTTACTACACTTTCACATGTGCACACTGCATTCACACTTCTAGTTGACTCACCTTAACTTTCCAACTCATTCTCATATAGATATAGTCTCATACATTAATTTGGCATACTGCAGTAAGATTCTCACTTTCTTTTTGTCTCTTCTTTTCAAATCTCATTTCCCTTTACAAACTTCATTTCCACAACATCTCTGGGATGTTAAATGCCCATCTGTCACAGGTGGGGAGTTGGAAGTATACAAGATAAAGCAATTTGCGAAACACCACACAAAGAAGTCAGTGGTTGAGCCAGAGACAAGCTGAAAGTTTCACAATCCTCCTCCTTGGTAGCTTACAAAAACATTCCTTCTCTGCCACAAGAAACACAGACAGTGTATGAGAAATGAAAGGAATATCAACAAATTTGATCTGTTCCTGAGTTTTCAGACATATCACATGCCTGAGGCTTTGAAGACATGAGGAAAAGAACCCTATATGCACGGCTAACTCTAAGATGCTTTAAGTAGAGGGAGGTTTCTTCCTCACCCAACTATTAGCTTAAGATTGAATTACTCTTACAGTAATGCATAGCTACAAATGTAATTAGTCATAAAATTATCCAGACCCTCAAATTATTCCAGCTGCTGTATTCGACTCCCTGATTATTGCAATGATGAATTCTCCAGTCTGATTAAACTGGCTAGAATAATATTTCTTTTTATCTATTTGAAAGTTACCTGCTGTTAGCTTAGACCTTGTTTATATCTGCTATAGAGATATAATTGCAAACTTACTATTTTTACTAGGGCTATTGTCTAGATAACACTTACCCCTGCTAGGCCCTTATTTTACTTCATAGTAAATGTCACAGATGACACCTATTCAGGCTTCTAGGAACCTTTATCAAAACCAGAAAACATATCATTATGAAGACATGTACAAAGAAAATTACAGTTTGTTCAATGTGCGTTCATGAAAGGCTCCATATGAGGTCTTACAGACTCACTGCAGTTTCTGATCCTTTGATAAACATATATTTATAATAAGTCAAGAAACTAGGAAAAAATAGAAAGGAATGAGGGATTTATATTTTTACTAAAGCATGTAATTTCCACTAAATGTCTTCTAAGTTGTCTTCCTTCCAAACTGAGTGTAATTCTCTCCTACACAATCTCTACTTACATGTAATTCCACTGGATCGCTAACCACCTTTGCTGCCTTAATATTACTACATCCTCAAATTGCAACAGGAAAACAGAGAATTACAGTGCTCTCTGTAGGAGGGAATTCACTGCACAACAGAGGACCACTGCAATGTGGATTTCCACTGTGAGCTCAGTGTCTCAGACGGATTAGCATGAGCATTCGGCACATCTCACTAAAGGTGAACGTACTTTATTAGTTTTCTTTGCTGGCCTTCCTTAAGAGAAGCAAAACAGTCATGGCGCAATTTGAAGAAATGGAAACAACTTCTTGTAGGACTGACAGACACAGTCCCTAAATCTAAAGAAAACAAAGATTTGGGGAGCACTCTGACAACACAGCACTGTTTCAGGGGGCAACAAAGTGGCATTCAAAGAAATGAAAGTTGACTTTCCTCCCAGGAAAGGGAGAGAGGACTCTTTCCTCCAAGGAGGTTTTCCACTTCAGAAGAGTGTTCCCTTCCTTCTCAGACCTATCAACAGCAGATTCCTTCAGACTATGAAAATGTCATTTTAAAAGATAAAATATATTAACCAAACCCGTTGTGAAATAGTCTGTCTTGGGTCCCACTGAGTGCAAACAGACTTTGAAATAAGGATTGGAAAAACTACACATCCACGTGCAAATCTTCCATCTTCACCCACAGAATCAGGATTACAGGGGTTAAGCTTTCTTTTCTGATGCAAGCTCTGGGCCATCTCATACTGCTGACTAGTGCCTAAGTCAGTACTATTTAGACAGGTGGGTTTCAAGAAAACCTCATCTATGGGACACAAGCTTGCTCATTCAGTGGGTGATATCTTGGCCTCCTCAGAGACATTCCCCTTGTACACTGCTAGGGGTGTCTGCCATTGTTTAAGAACTGGTTATAAAATCAATGCCACTTAATTATCTATGACCACCGAGTTTGAAATTATGAAACATACACCTGAAAAAACTAAAGATAATCACAAATTCAGTGCCCAAATTTTGATCTTTTATTGTGATGACGCTAAGACACAAAACAGTATCCAAACCAAAGCACTAGACAGCATGCAGAGTACTACATCAAGGGAAGAGACCTGGAAAGATCATTACATGTGACAGACATTAATCATGCCACTTAATGCATTACTGAAAGATACTAGGACTATTTCTGTATTTTAACATGGCCAGACAAGCTTAGCTTCCTCTTGTCTAATCCCCACCTTGTATGGATGCAGCTCTCAAGCATGAAAAGAGAAAAATGTCCCCATAGATTGTACCGGCCTCTGACGGAGAGCAGAGCACGCTGCTATCTGCAGCATGGACAGGCCAGGCACAGGCATGACAGGTCCCCTTTTACTCCCATCTGTCACATGGCACCTCTGTAAAAGCCACAAGGTTAAGGGCAGACACGTCAGCTTGACACGCACAAGGCTTGAGGTGAGCCCATACATTCAGCAGGGCAGGAGGGGGAATGTGTCTGCAGAGCAACATCTTCGGCCTAGCCATGGGAACGAACACTCCCTGTGCCTCATCCTGCTCCCAGAGTGACACGCCACCAGGTAGGACAGACCTACCCCAAAGCACTGTGGACAGAGATGTGCTGTAAGATCCTGTGCAGAATAGAACAGTTTTATCCCTTTGGGAATACAACAAGCTGTAGCCCTAAGAGCCACATTACACATCAGGCAGTTGACTCTTCACCTATTTTTAAATAACTGTTCCAGCAAAATCTCCTTGTTTTCATAAGGTAAGTTACTCTTCATGTTCTGTCTTGAAGCCAAACACTGTTTAAGACCCAAGCCACACATGTAGTAGCTGGTAGGATCTGAGCACGAAAACCAGAAACACTATAAAGCCGTATCAGGCCTCCCTGGAAAGGGATTAGGAAGAGGCAGACAGAAACACACAGTGCCAATCCCTGTGTGGGCTGGAGAGATGATTGCAGAGAGCATCAGGAGCTGAGATAGCACAAGGAAACTAAACAGGACACTGCAGTGGAATGAGAATTTGGGAGCTCTAGCAATCAGTAAGATCACTGGGCAGCACCTAGAGCAAGCACAGGACGTGTCAAGCACAGTCAGAGTTTCAACTGTGACAATTTCATAGACAGGAGAACTCAGTTTGGAGGTGGGGATTGAATTGGCTCCTGTCAGCCATTCATTTCTGTTTCTAGATCATCACTCAGGGCTGGATTCTGCAGCAGTACCAAAAAAAACCACCTTGTCAAGCCATCTGGGCTTGCTCTTCTTTATAAATGAATGATGCTACACACCTGCAAATAGCAGATATTTTCCAGAGGAACCGATGCATTTAGCTGTCCTTTCATAACTGAATTCATCAGCACACAGGAAAGGAGAGAGGCAATTGGCACCCTCATTCAGTACAACACTTACGCAGGACTAGATGCTTTGGCATAAGGCACAAAGTCGAGAGCAACCACTGCTCCTCCCTCTCCCTGTGAATTAACCACATTCCTAGGAGACTGGGCCACTGGCAGAAAGTAACCACTGCCAGGAATATAAAACAACTTTTCCATCACATCCTCCCCATAAAGCAACCACCTGGGGGGACCGGAGAGGAAAACAACACAACCAAGCTCCTGATGAAGACATCATCTCAGATGGAAAACTGTCAGCACTCTTGCACTCTGTTTTTCTTATGTACACAGTACACCTGTACAGAGCAGAGAGTTTGCACATTCCCAGGCCCAGGAGGGTCACTGATTGAAGGCAGTGCTTTCAAAGCAGGGGCTTTTGCCTGAAGGTCCTCAAAGAAAAGGGGACCCCTCTCTTTGCTAAACAGTAAGAAGACAAATTATGGGACATTTGAATGACAAAATCTCTCCAGAAGTCAGAATCAAAATAAAACAATGCGCAGTTAGAAGAGGTGCTGAAAGTGTAACCTGTCTGACAGGTTAGTCCCACAGAAAAAGGGATGGAGGAGGGATCACTACAGAATGTGGCACCCATTCGTGTCCTTGGAAGTGAAGCAGCAATCCCACCCTACCACTGGCAATAGCACAGGGCACCCTGCAAAAGCCATGGGGAAGGTCCTGCCAGTGCAAGATTTAGCAGCAGTGATGGCTGATCTCTAAACCCAGCCCTTGATCAGCAGGAAATACTGGCATGACCAGAAGGAGAATGGATTCCAGATCTACTGCCAGGACCCCAAGACCTTTTATAGACACAGGATGGTTTAAGCCCCGCTTAAACTTCATGGATTAAACTGGGGTTTTTTACCACTCGCGATGGTTTTGGCTGGGGTAGTTTTTTTCTTCACAGTGGCTATATCAGGGCTATGTTTTGGATTTGTGCTGAACACAGGGTTGATAATATAGAGATGTTTTTGTTATTTCTGAGCAGAGCTTACACAGAGCCACTCTAAAAACTTGGCTTCTTCATCATGGATTTGTGTTAATGCCTCTTTTTAACTCAAGATATAAATTACAGGGTTGATGTGGAAGTAAAGAGCAAGACCCAGATGAAGAGTGTATATATCAGTCCTCTGACTCTCCTGCCAAAATTTCAGGCTAAAAATGTTATGTGTACACTTCCCTGCTTATATGTAGGAAAGTATCTGTATATATTCCTAACAACCTCAGGTTATTATTTATATGACAATGTAGGATGCACAAGAGAACCAGGTCCCCTAAAATACAGGCAAATATCTCAGCTCCTGCAGAACAAGTCACTCCTAGAGGATGATAGATTAAATTCAATTAAAGTAACAGATATGGAGCACTGTCTTTAGAGCAGAGCTCCTCTCTCCCCCAAACCCTTAACAGAGAAGCTGGACATTTAGTTTTGTTACATGCCAAAAATCTTTGTGCCTTGTAAAGAAAGAGGCAGGAAAAGGAATGTTAACGACCTCTTTCTACAGTAGCCAGTTGTCAGAGGGGGTGGGAGAAAACAAGCCACATGGAAAACAATTGCCAATTTGTGGTCTTGACCATTTAAAAATGGATCCCAAAATAGTCTGCTGAATTGTTTCACCCGGAGCAAAATTGCCCATGAATACATATGCATGCACACAAAAACAACATCTCCTGACGCAGTGCTGATGGTGACTGCAGTCAAGGAAGAAGCGTTATTGCATTCCACATTGTGAAAAGACCACAATGCAGTAATTATTCTGAAAGGTTTTCACAAAGCACAATTATTAAGCTAACATTATCCTATTATTGTTTGTTGCTATGGAGATAATATAATCAATATATTTTCTGGATTGATTTTTTTAATACTACTAGCACATTGCCCAATATAGCAAGATTTAACTCATGCATTAACTGATTTTAGTTTATGATTGGCAAAGTCTTGAGGCAATAGATTGCAATCCATCTCATGCCTATTATTCTATCAAGACACTTAATGTCAAAATCTCTGCTGCAAAAGCAAGTTTACTTGCTGTAAATGAGAAAAAGGATAACAAATCTCTCTGAAGAGAGGCAATCTTTTAAGCATGAATTTAACACTTATTTCCATTTTTCCTAGGCCAAATGAAAATTACCAGACTGACTACAAAAGTAGTAGAAAAGCAAGCTGGGTTTGAACTCTCAGCTTAAGGTACTTATTTATTCCAGCAGGAATGTTTTGAGGCATTATCCTCCTCCGTGTAATATAAGCTTTTCCTGCATCAAGAGGGGACTCTGGGAAGGTGGCATCAATTGTGGCACTGTGCCAAAGCCCACTGGGTGCAGATGCAGTCCACAGCCTTTGTCACAACCTCGTCCTGCACAAGCTCAGAGGAATCACCAGCTACCTGCTCCCGTGCCCAGTGAAGACAGAGGGCACTTGGCTCTTGGTCTCAGTGGGTGGTGAAGCAAAATCATTATAGCCACAGCCTTCTGTTTCCTTGCCCATAAAACTGCAAGCACACTTCCTTTCTGCCAAGTCTCCCTCTCCAGATGATAAGCTTTCAGCATGTCAAGGGAATGCTCCTGTGTTAGGACAATGGTAAGTGCACAAACCTGAGTCTCAGATCCTTGAAAGACTGATATAGCAAGTTAAGAGGCTTCAATTCTGACACTGTTGTTGCAGTCTGTTACCTCTCCTATCAAAAGATGGACTCGTTAACTGTGCAAGGTCTTAAAGCCTTTTAACATATATTTGCCATAATTCTTCAGAGAAGGATTTTAACACGTTTTCCCCTCCCATATGGCCATACTGTGATGAATTACCTTTCCATCTATTTGGTCATAAAATCATAGAATAGCTTGGGTTGGAAGGGACCTTTTAAAGGCCTTCTAGTCCAACCCCCCTGGAATCAGCAGGGACACCTTCAACTAGATCGGGTTGCTCAGAGCCCTGCCCCAGGTTTTTAGGGATGGGAAACCTTAGTTTCCAGAAACCTGAGTCCCAAAGGTGACCATATTTTCTCACCATAGTATATGCTTAAGACAAAATTAAGTGCAGCAGGCTAGACTTTGCACAACTGAATAAAAGGAGTTATAGCAACATTTAAAAGTAACAAAACCTGTTAAATCCTGTGACAAATCATATGGTTACACTTTTGGGTACCAAAGCATGGCTTTAGCTGCCTTGGGTTAGACACCAGTATATAAGCATTTTGTCCATGGAGCGTACAGCTGCTTGATAAAATGTGAAATCACAGCACTTCCACCTTCTCCCTTCCCTAGAGGCATTGGATTGGGTGGTCTTGTCTTCCTACGTGAAGTAGTCTGGGGCTCAGTACTGTAACTTTTGGACTGTCTGGAGGGGATCCATCAGGAATGATCATTCACAGATTAAATATGTTGCCTATGCAATGCAACACATCTGGCTCCTCTGGCCCAGGGGATAAGTAATAGAGTTAGGAATGCACGTTCACAGCCCATCCCCTGCAAGTCTGCTGCGCTGACACTAACCCATGCAGACCTAGGGCTGGTTTGTGAGCCACCTCTGCCCTCCCAGCTCCGGCTGGCACAGGTCATTGTCCTCCATCATGTTTCTCAGGGATGCCACTTGTACCTAAATGATGCTGAATTGCTCTCTGGGCATGTGCCACCGAGTACAAGATAAGCACATACATCGGGCTGCTTGCCTTTCCACCTTGTTTACTTTTATGCTAATTTAGAAATGGTTTTTCTGCTGGACGGGGCTTAGACAAGCAGGTAGGAGACTGCCCTGGTTACAGAAAGGGTGTAGAGTTTCAGCACTGTGTGGGTGTGACCATGCTGTTATTCCATCCCAGCCACATCATCGCTGTGAGGAGTGCTTTCAGCAGGAAAAGCCAGGCACTTTTTTGGTCCCTCGCTTACCGGAAGGAGCGGGGGCAGGGAAGTGGCTTATTTGGACTTTAATTTCCTGCTGGTGTTAAAACCAGCATGGATACTCATTCAAACAGGCTACTGTCACATGTACAGCCTTAAAGGACACCATCTGCTAGTGCATCCGCACAGTGAAGTACTGCTTAAGACACACCTCTGTGTCAAGTATGAAGAAAAACCTCATTTCTTTCAAACACTGACTGCCTGCTGTCCACCACAACGCCTTATCACGCGACAGCCCAGAAATTCTGCAAAAAAAAAAAACTCATCTAGCTGGAGTCAGGCAGGGAATATCAATTTTGGTAACAAGGATGATACAATTACATTCCTAAGCAATTAGTCTCAATAACAGACAGACCGTATCTCTAGTAAATTGTCTGCAGGCCTGATTTTACCAGTCTCATTCATACTGAGCAGAGCCTACTAGCAAGACCCCTTCATTTCAGTGCTGGGGTACTAAGATACTACTTAGCAAAAGTAAAGCAATCAGTGTCAAGCTGAAAAGGTTGAGTTTCATCACATTTTGCTCTGTGAAACACTGTAATTGCTGTGTACCATTTTCTAGCCAAAGATTACATTTTTTTTAATTGATCAAATCATAAAAATTATTATTATTATTATTATTATTATTATTATTATTATTATTATTATTACTCCTCCTCCACAACACAGAGGTTGAACTTTGCTGCTGGAGGGTAACCTCACATGTAGCAGCATCAGGCAGCAGCAAGAGACATGGCACTGAGACATCTGTCAGGGGGTAATCCCATCCCTGCGCAGGAGGACTTCTCCTGGAGCTCAGATTTGCCAGCCTACCTCTCCCCAGCCACTACATTGACCCACTCTACTCCAGCAAGATACCAGGATCCTCCAACCTTAACTTCATGACTTTTTCCTCACACAGTAGGGAAAATTTCTGCACCAAAAGGGCTGTCAAGCACTGAACAGGCTTCCCAGGGAAGTGGTTGAGTCACCATCCCCGGAGGTATTTAAAAGACATGTAGATGTGACACTTAGAGACGTGGTTTGGTGGTGGATTTAGCACTGCTGGGTTAACGGTTGGACTCCAGAGTCCTTTGCAAACTAAAAGATTCCAGGTACAACACAGCCTTAGTGGGAACAGAGGAAGGACAGCCTTACACGGGTCACGCCATGGTGCAAAGGGCTCTTATAAACGGCCTTCTCTACTACCTCCAGAGTTAAATATAACTGAACCTCAAACACCTGGCCCATGCTTATGCAGAAAGGTGGATTTGAGATGGGAGGCTGGAGGGGAAGCCTGCACCACGCATTGCAGAGCTCCCTTGCCGGCTCCGGAGCAGTGCTGTGCTCTGGGAGACAGGAGCTGTTCAAATGTTTTGACAGAACACGCCGATTCCTCGGGAATGTTTTTATTCTAGTCGATGTGCCAATTCTGCACAGATTTCCAGTAGAAAGCAGGCAGACTGTCTGGGTCTGCTGAATTAAAACTACTTCACCCAGAAAGAAGAAAAAGTTGCATTTTCAGACTATTTTTACTCAATCCATCATTGTATTTGTTTTAGTCAGTTTGTTGGATTGTTTTCAATTTTACCTGGAAACTCCATTTTCTAGCAGGATCTTAAGACAGGCCAAAAGGCACCAAAACACTGTAGAAAATTAAGCTCAAGCAAAAGAACTCTGAGGACTTTTGAGATCTAATATTGTAAGTAAACAATGCAAAGAGATAAATGGGGAAACCCAAAAATTAACCATGTCCTAACTAGACCTGCTTAGGCTGGTTCTGCAAGAACCCAAAACTTCCATTTTTACATTTGCGGTTGTCTTTCAGAGGCTTTCTTTTTTCCTTTTGCCTTAGGGAGTTATTTATAGGGCTATTATAATTTGAGGTCTGGTCTTCTAGTGGCAGGTCCTCCATCCAGGAAATGAAATAGCATTAGAAAATGAAATCTCGCGTTTATGAGGTCTTAGAGATAGCTCCCTGGGGCATTGGGGAGGAAAAAAAAAATAGGCAAAAATACAAACACAAATATAACTACAAGATACTTGCAAGGTCCCTAATTCTATCTGTGATGAACTTTATGAGACTCTTTATTAAAATAGAGACCTCTGGTATAAGGTCACCAACAGCTTTTTTTTTCCCCAAAGCTCTCCCGTATCCCCCTTTTCTGTGATCAAGTGCCTTTTCCACTCCTCCCTGGCTGAGAGGTGCTCCTGTCCTAGACTGCCTTCAGAAGTGGAACAAAAATAAGGATAAATCAAATGCTACCCTTGCTCCTTCTGCCTCGCCACACACTTTTCACAACACACCACATGTTGCAGTGTATTAACAGATCAAGGCAGATATGTTCATGCCTTCACAAAAAACATGTATCAATCACCAATTTCTTAGTCATACCTCTTTGTGCTTCTTTCCTAGACTACTCTCTAGAGCCACAACATCCCTTATCCTAGCTAGGGTTTATCACTAACTGTTTCCTCTCAATATATGGAAATAAAAGCAAATGGAGGCAAATCAGGGAAGACTTTGGGGCTCACCATCCCCTTTTTCTGTGTGTCCAAAGAGAGACTTCCTTCCAACACCTGCCCTTTCCATGTGTTTTTTTCCCCTTTTCCCTTTTGAGTGGAACAGGAAAAGCGCTGTTAAGCAGAAAAATAACAACCATGTTTAAAGTCCCACTCAACTCCACAGAGAATATTTCAATTCATCAATGTATTTGACTTCTTATAGTTCCTTTAGCCCAACTTTCACTAATCCTACCTAAATCACGCCAGGCATCATCCCGCCTATGAAAGTTAACAGTTTTCTGTACTCACAGAAACAAAAAAACTCCATCAAATATAATACACAAAAACTATGAAAGTTCAGACAATAGCAAAGACTAATTTGCAATTATTTTAATGTTTATTTCTTGCATACTTTATTATGAAAACACATATTTGAGAATATTTTGAAACATATAGCTCAGTTTCAATTTCTTTTTCTCTTGTTTAAAATTTTCGATTTTCTTGTAGTAAGGTAAAATAAGTTAGCAGTGTTCAGTGAGTTGTTTTTGCTACCTGAATATTTAAAACTGTCCCAATGCAACTGTCCAAAGAACACTTCACTTTTCCCTCTGCCTTATTATAAACCTTCTAAAATTCATAGAATATTACAAAATTACAAAATCTAAGCACAAAAAAAGGCTAATAGTTAATAAACAAAATGAAAAGTTAGAAAGTCCAAAGACAGCCCAAGCCTTCCCATTCAATTCACTCATCCATTCATCAGCATTGCATGATGACAAAGACAAAAAGAAAACACAGCAATTTGAATTACATTTCTTTTTAAAGCACACAGGTTTGTTTAGGCTTTCCGTTGAGTTTTGTTTTCTAAAAACCAACCAACCAAAAAACCACCCAACCACAATAAAAAACCCAGCCAGTTCTCAAAAAAACCTGATTAGAACCCAACTCTAGTAGATTCTTGTTTCACATTACCATCTAAATTTAGACATGCGCCAAGGCCTCTGAGGCTGTGGAGAAATAGATTAACTTCTGAACTTTCCACCTCTCCGATAGGATTGGTCCTTTCTTACACTTCGATGTCTTTCTAAGCAACTCATGTTTCTGGATCCAGCTCCATAAATGCTTCTCAAAAAAGAATTTTTAAAAAGCTCTCAAGGAAACAGCTTTTCATTTATTTCTGAGAAATTAGGAGAACCCTGAGAGCACACAATGGACAGGTCACATCCGTGCCACTTTGCAGCTACTGAAGCCCTCACAGCCCTGCCCAGTGCCCACCCTACAAACTCACCCTGCCTTTCCAGCACTGCATCCATTTGACTACAGGCCATGAGCACCACCTAATTTCACACTCGGTCCCTCTTAGGTGAAGTTATATTTCAACTCTACATCCTGCCTGGGGAGAGGGGCAGTGGGAAGAACCCAGAAGGTCATGAGTCTTATGAAGTTACCAGGTGGCGATGCCATCCGAGGTGCATCGCAGGCAACCAGAAGGCAGCACACAATGAATACCAGGGATTTAACAGCACGTGTTTGAACAGGCCGTTTTCCAAAGCCTTCTATTGTTCTTTTTAATAGAAAGCCTTGCAGAAACCAAGCCTAGCTAGATGCAGACCCACAGCAGCTGTACCCGCCTATTCTCAGAAAGGACAGGGAAGTATCTTGCTTGCCACCCTTTCAGAATGACTTGCTGTACAGAGAGCCAGCTTCTTATCTGAAAAGACATGTCATGCTGTAAACATTTCTAGTGGAGCTTGGGTTAGCACACTTGTAAGAAAACCCTAATGAAAATAAATTGTTATGTATTTACCCATATGCTGAGGAGCATATGGCTAATGCATTTAGACACTGCTAATGAAGTTAAGACTCTGCTAAATTTGTTGGCTCATGGATAACAACTGTTCACAATAACCAAGCTGAGCCTGCTATAATTTTAGTATTACAACAGATACCTGGCCATTATTATACATAGTGGTCTTGCTGACACAGAAGAACTGGCTTTCTGAATGTGGGGTTCTCCACATGCACTAAGATGATGAACAACATAGGATGCTTCTAAACTCCAAATTGACAGGTAATGTGAGCAAGTTACAATTTCATGTAAAATAACAGAGTTGCTCTTACTCGTCACAGACTGACTCTGTTGCTTTCTTTCCTAATTTCAAGGACTAAAAGATTTTATCTATTCCAACCTCATTCTTTCCAGGCCAGTGCCGACTACAGACAAAATTGAAAAGAAGACAGTCACGCCCAAGAAGTAGTCCTGGTTTTTTTAAGTTCATGTGTAAAAGCCCATTGAGTTTACTACAACAGCTATTGGATCCTCCTGTTCAAACATACCACTACTGTGCTGCTCTTCAAGGTGAAGGTCCCTACTTCTTCTGGAGTCCAAGGTAAAGTTCAGTTGTGACTACACTGGCCCTACCTGCATGTCACTACCTTTGCAACTACACATTATCCCATTCTCTCCCAAAAACCATGTAGCTCAGCTGTCTGGGTTCACTGCTGCTGCATGCCAGGCCAGAGCTGGCTTTAATTTAGCAGTACACGCTGCTTGAAGAGCAGGCTACATAGCAAATTCCAGAGGGTTATGTGATGACTGTGAAAATATACTCTCCAAAAGACATAACACGTGGCAAAGTTCCCCTACACCATTCTCATGAGCCAGGTGTCATTTTAATGATGCAGACCTCTGCTCTGACTGATCTTGGGTAGTCATTTGGCAGCTGCCACCAGAAACCCATCAAAGGGCAGTGGTCAAGGATGGCACAGAAGAGCCGAGAATTATCCTTCAGCGCTGTTAGCTTGGGGACCATCTCACTCAGATACCTTCATTCATAGGCCAGAACTCAGGCCTGGCATTAACTCACAGTCCCACTTGCTCTGCGAATATTGCAAAAACACTTAAACTCCCTCTGGCCTTTGAGCATCCCTGTCCATTTAAGACAACAGCAATATTGGCCTCCCCAGATCTAACAGGCCCCAGAGAAGTTGTTCAGAATGTTTCCCCATAACCTGATCAAAAAGCAGACTTATCTATTCCAGAACACCATCTTTACTGTTTTCCAGGTGGATAAAAGAGGCCCAGGGTGAAGCAAGAGATTTGCTTTCCCAGAAAAGAAGAAAGCTTTGTCTCAGTCAGACTTGCCCAAAATCACACTGAGAGTCTGAGGAAAGCCAGGAGCCTGACTAGGGAGTCTCTTCTCACTTCCTGTGCAGCCACAGACAACATCATCCCCTTTCCATTTAGGAGCTACCAGTTGCCTCAGCCATTGCATCTTCCCCTCATGCAGCATTTAATAAAGCAAGCACGAAGTATGTCAAAAGGAACAACTAGAGCATGCATTAAGGGGTACCAAAACCATGATTATGCTCATCAGTGAAGTCTGCACCTCCTTCTAGGGGCAATTGCTGAGGTCTATGGGAAGCATTCACACAGCCCCACACAAAAATAGATGTTAGAGCTGCTCTAGGCAAAAGCCACACAGTCAGCACACCATTCCTTGTAATACAAAAAGGAATTGTTTCTTGTCTCAAAGGAAAAATGGTGTAGTCCAGAAGAGCAAAGGCATCTGTCATGGCCACTACTGTGTCTGCGGAGACACAATAAAGAGGCTCTTACACCTGCCAGGTTCAGCAGAAAAGAGGAAAAATGGATGAATTTATTTACATTATCTCATTCTTATACACGTCCCAACTCCACAAGGGATTGGAGAGCATGTCACTTCCTTCTCAATCCCACTGGAGAAGAAAGGTGCTCATCAAAGTTGTCATATCACAAAAGGAATGAAAAACAGAAAATACCGTTAAGTAAACACTGGCTATTATTTACATAAAACTGTGTGAGAAAGAATCTGACTCCAAGGTTAAAAACAGAAGGCTTACAAAAACCAGGGCGACACTATCACCTTCATTGCAAAGGCAATGATGATGCATC
The DNA here is from genome assembly GCA_013397175.1 of Platysteira castanea. Classification (NCBI taxonomy): domain Eukaryota; kingdom Metazoa; phylum Chordata; class Aves; order Passeriformes; genus Platysteira; species Platysteira castanea. Next base: position 849,259 of record VYXC01005727.1, read on the forward strand.
CCCTTTTTCTGTCACATGAAGCCTACCAGTTGGTTTGTGCACCCTAATACTGCCTCAGCTTCCATAAATGTTATTTGAAGTTGGTGTCACATTCAGGGGTCTCTTGCAAACACAGTTATGGTAAACATCGCAAGTGCAAAGAAGCCGAGGACATCGTGTCTCTAAAGAAGCTTCTTCAAGGTGCACACACTGCTCCCCCAGAAATAGGCTCACCCTGCTGAGATTCCACCAGTGCAGAGAGAAGCTGGGGTGAGCTACAGCACAGCTCTACCTGATGCTCATCTCAGAAACTGAAGTCCAGCTCTTCCCGAAGGCTGCAAATAGCGTTTAGTCAAGTGGGAAACAGCCAATTGTCTTGTTTTCTTACTTTAGATTCCCACAAACAGACACTGCACCAACTTTGTCAGGTTATCTGACAATGCTAACATCTGATCAAAGGAGGTAGCACAGAGTATCACATGAAACTAGGAAAATACACATCTTTAAAGGGGAGAGATACCGGCTTTACAGATATAGAAACAGACACATAAACCCACATCTAATCCCAGGTTTTGTGTCATGTTGCAGACAGTGACATGGCTAGGTTTAGATCTGCACCACATTCATGTACATGCCTCCCAGTCTAGGGTGGTGGCATTCCCAGCATGTAAGAGAAGACTTGATCACCCCAAGAGGTCTGTTCTGGCAGTCAGCAGCCTACAGCAGATGCACACAGACCTCTGGGGCAGATAAAGACAGGTTGGTTGGTGATGCCACTGCCACCCTTTCTGGTTCCACACAAATAGGTATCAAGTTGCAAAACACACACTCCCTATCTCATTCTTCTCTTGTTTATCTGCACAAAGAAACACAAAACCATATGCAGGCTTTCACTGTCAATATAAGCCATATTATTCTTGTAATTCAATCCAGGTCCAGAGTCTGAGAGCTCCTTTTCCTCCCTTTCCCTTTTCCCCCCTTTGCTCCCCATACTATTTGCCTCTCTCAACCTTGTTTAGGTTTGAATGCTGTGTCATTAAATTCCAGAGCAGTAAACACTGCAGCCTCTCTCTCTAAGCACCCACACACTGCTTTCTAGGCTAGAAATTAGACATGGGGTTAATTTCATTCCTGCAAGGACTCTGCCTTTTATTTTTCTTTACGTCCAACTCGAAGGATGCTTTTGGCAGATGTGTAGTGAAGAAAAAAAATAATGTCTGCTCTCTGCTTCCTCCCTGCACTCCCCCCTTCTCCACTCCCACCCATCAGCCATAAAACAACACAGCCCAGCCAGATCCCAAACTGAAAGCAAGACAAAGCACCCACACAGCCCCCACTTCCATTCAGCAGAAATGGGCCGCTCCGGGGTAGCCCAGGATCTACAAGTAGGCCAGACTGAAATAAACAGAGTAAACAAAGAGTATCCTGTCCAAGCTGAGAGGGGCTAAAGAGAGTGATGTCTTTCATTAACATGCAAGGCAGGGATGCAAGCACGCAGACACTCAAATGCACCACTGGAGCTTGCTGGGAGTAACAGGAGGAAAGCAACACATGATCACGCCATTATAAGGACCCGAAGCACATCACTCAGCTGCACGCAGCTGCAGATCCCACCTACCAAGGACCAAAACAAGGCAGCAACCCACACACCTACCACCACCCCAAAACATCAGGGGCAGCCCCGAGGCTGCTGCAGCACAGCGTGGCTCTCCAGGAGGCTGGGTAGGGAGCAGTGCACACAGGTACAGCACCAGGTGACCAGGGCCGTGCAAATGTCAGAGCCAATGACATTTAAAAACAGCATAGCTGTCATTTTAGGAAAGGCATGGGAAAGGGGGAGAACAGCACAGCACAGCCATAGCAACAGGTCAAGTGTTTGCCAGAGAGAAAGAGCGATGTGGCTATGTGGCTTCTCGGTTTTCAGAGCATTTGTCACGTAATAAAATCATTAGCCTGGGAATTGATAAAAGGGTTTGGTTTAGTTTTTCTGCAACCTGCTGCTATAAAGCCCATACAGATCCATGTGTGAAAGACCATGCTGTGTATACCCGTGTGTCAACCCTTACACAGCTATCACAAACAACCCTCACGTTTTTCCAGACTCATAGGGAAAAATGCAGCACATGGAGAGGTGAGCGAACAGTCAGGAATTTGTAGCAAAACAGCAGCCTGTCAGCTGCAAGTCTGCTCAGTTATTGGAAAAAATTGAACATGCTGCTTTTTTTAAGCAGCCTAATCATATTTACTATTACATCAGACTTACCCACCAGAAATTGTTCTCATGCAATGGAAGAATTTTTAATCTAATATCTTGGACTCAGATAATTTCCCAGCTGCAGAACTGCAATAATTTCCTATCTTCTCATTGTTGAGATAAGCCGATTAACTTGGATGTGTTTTAGTTTCAGAGCGTGATTACCTCCCTTTATTGTACTTGAGAGAGAAGGGGTGACTTACAGTAAAATAACTTTGTTTTCCCCAAGCCAGCTGTTAAACTCTGCTTCTCTATGATGGAGATAGGTCTTTCCTGTTGCATTTTCCTTGGCCCCTTTACTTTCCACACTTCCTCTCTCAGAGACACTGTATTAACAGCTACTGTTATTTTACTCAAAGAAAATATACTGTTCAAGAAATCCCTGAAATAATTATTAAAAAAAAAAAAAAATCTCATGAACAAAATATTTTCTTGTTTAAAATACCTTTGAGAGTTTATTAAGTAGCCCACAACCCAGCACTACCGGTCAAATCCTGCTTGCACTGTTCTTTTGTTTTCAGGCCCATTTAAAGAAGAAGAATTGCAAAAAAAGATAAGGCCTGAAGCTGTGTTCACATGTACAGTGCAGCAAAACAGGAAACTCCATTTATTTCAGTAGAAGTGATTTACACTCAAGTAAGGGAGAAGACAAGCAAATCCTTGAATTTATGCCATTACAAACTGTAAAATACTGCTTACACAATTTTGTTGAAATTTTTTGATATTTAATGTTTTTTCTTACATTCCCAGGTCCTAGAATTACTCTATTACACCAAAGAGACTTCCTCTCCTGCTTTATTCCTTTTCCTTAAATTTCTAGCAATCATATTCTAGGAGAAAAGCCTGAAGCCATGAGATGAGGACACTTTTTGGACTGCAAGGCTGTGTATGTTGAAGCCTCTTGATTTCCTTTTATCTTTCAGATATCGCTTGTGTTCGGGGCTTTTCAACCTGTGTTAATTTGCAGACCAAATTCAACACTGGAAATGTATGAATTACACATATGCAGATTCCCATACGGCACATATCAATTCATTCCTCTTAGTCACCATTCATTAATTCCTTTGAAATAAATGTTCATGGTTGAAAAGAACTAGTCTGATGATTTAATGAGAGTGTGGCTCTTGTGTTTTCCCTGCACAAGATTAGCAACACTAAGAAAGAGCCGGCCCGTTTAAAAGGGAGACTCTCTAAACAGCTATTTCAGTGGAAAGAGAATGGTGGCATAAACATGGAAGGGCAAGAACTTCATAATATTATACATGTAGTAACAGAACAAATCAACCTTTTTCTACTTCCTATTTAAAAAAAAATATGTATCAAGTAAACCCAACTCCAACGAGCCACTACTCATGCACAGCTGTGTCTCTCGCAGCTAAGCCCCCAAAACCATCCCTATTTCCAGTAAGGTGACGGGCAGGCCCTGGTTCTCCCCTGCTGGGAAATGGAAAGTGGACGATGTCCTCTACTGACTGCAGCGAGAGCACTTGTGTCCCTGCAAATGCTCTCCCAGACAAGAGCCTGCAGTATAAAAGCAGGGCTCCCATTACTGGCACGTTGCTATGGGCACTCTTCTAAGAAAGCAGCCCCAGGAGCAGATCCAGAAAAAATGGCTAAATATATGAGGGAAGGAAGAAAAATTACCAAGAGCCTGGACTCCTCCCTGCCCGCTTCTACTGGCAGAGACAGCGTGGTGGAGAAGATGGATAGTGAAATGCCATAGTGCTGGACATCCAGCCTGGTGGTGCTTGGGGCTTTGCACCACTCGACTTTGTTTCAAAACCCTGTCTGAAATTGTTATTTCTTGGTATCTCAATACAATTTCTCAGCTACCTTTAATTTATTTTTCTTCCTAAAAGGTAGTAAAATCAAGGTTAACTTCTTTGCATTAGTCTGCTTTAAGTTAATTTAATTAATGCTATTCTAGTGAAATGAATGAAATTTGCCTAACAGATCTTATGATCATTTTGAGTTTTTCCCAACACCTTTACACTTGTATGCTGGTACAGGCCATGCCTACCTGGAACATACCAAAATAGCTTAGTCTCTAGGCACCTTTACCTCACAGCAAGTGTTAGCAGGTGACTAATGATAACGGGATTTCACCACTAAGGAGCTACAGAATGAGTGGCTTCCTGCCATCCAGCTGAATAGAAACCAGAAGAGTGAAGGTGAACTGGTCTGCATTCCATACCACCAGAATCCCTTGTAAGTTAGTTATCCTGCCAACTCCAGTTCAAATTAATCTAGAGCGGATTAAGTCTCCTTTTTATGCTATTTTCTAAATGAAATCAGATGTACATGTAAAACTGGTATTTAAAAGGGTCATAATCAATAATGAGTCAGATATTGACAGAACAATCACCATGAAGACCAAGGTAAAAGGCAATATATTCTCATTAATAATTCAAATCTCAGCATGGATATTGATGACCGTGCACTTAACAGGGAAAACTGGGCAGCAGCTGGAGTTGGCCCAGATTTCCTGAAAAGCTGTTGGGCTGCAACAGAGACACACTGGAGAGATTTACTGTAAGATCCAACCAGAGAAATGGCAGCTCTTCATTATTAAGATATCTTGGACCCTCAGCAATATTACTGAAATTGAACAAGGAACAAAACGCAGCAATAACAGTCTATTGAAAGATGATGGGTGAGAAAAACAAGGGCATAAAATCTGGAGGCAAAATCCCACCACTTCCTCTTCCTCATAGCCCCAGTATTTGCAGCACAGAGCAACAACATTCAGCAGTACCTAAATCCAGTTACTGCTTAGGAGCAAGCAACATTAAAGGCTTTAAAATAAATGTGTACAATCAGCAAAAGTGCAAACAAACAGAAAGGTTGTAGGAGCCAAAACCACTCAGAACAAACCAGTTGGGGCTAGTTAACATAATCTGTTCTATTCACATAACTAAGTTTGTTTCACTGAGGGCATGAACTTTCTTGGAAAAGCTCAAATAATTAACTGCAGGAGCTTACACATTTTCTTTCCCTCAAGTTTACTTTACCCTGGAATTAGAGTTGCTTACACACAACTGCTTCTACCAATTCATTCAAAAAGCTGAGTTTTGCTTGTCCTTTCCAGAGGGACGTGCTTGCGAGGTGGTACCAGTGAACTGTAGGATTCCCTTCAATTCCTCTTGCCTCCTATCCACTCTTCCCATCATTTTGATTGATACAAAGAAAAACATCCTACCTCACGGAAAAAGAGCAGGTTTCCAATGAAAGGAAGAGGTGGAGGATGTCGGATCCCTACTCTGCTTAGTTTGGAGAATGCAGATGTGGAGTACCTGGAAAAAAAAAAGGTAGTAAGTTAATTTTGGATTTTGTCATGATAGGACTTGCCACAGTAACTAGTTCAGACGACTTCCCTGGATTCAGAGAGGGACAAGATGCTTTCTGTGTTGGGCAGACAGAGCTGCCAATGAGATTACAGTGCTTGGCAGCTCCTTGGGTCACAACAGTAAATGCAATACACTGGTGCTTCAGAGAGGGCAAAAGGTCCAAGGTACTCAAACACAAGCCTGCAAAACTGAGCAGTGGAATTAGAGAGCTGCTCCTCTTCCCACAGAGGGTCTTGTAAGTCAGAAGTGACTCTCCAAAGCTACAGGAGGTTACAAACGAGATCAAAAGAAGCATCTGGGGCTTGACTTCTGTGGCACTGCTGGGAAAGAAACAAGACAGATTATCAGACTTTTATTTTCTTCCTCCATCACCTCTACCTATACAGACCACAGAACAAAAATTCAAACTAGTCTCAATTGTCCATGAGCCAAGACACTGTCAGTATGTTCAAGTCAAGCCTAGTATTTGGGCCAGATATGCTGATTAAGTGATTTTTTAGAGCTGCCAGTCAGCAAATTAAACAAATATAAAAAATACAGGGAAACAAAACTGGGACTGAAAAGGTTCATGCATCCCTTGTTTCAGATGAAACTGTGGCATGTTGACAGGGACAATATTGGAAAAAAGAAAAACCCAACCCCAGAGCCATTCTTTTTCCTCCCCTCCCCCTTTCTTAACACAAACAACGGATTTAAGTCAATGGACTTCAATTAGTGAAACCTGAAAGAGCAGGAGCTAACAGCAGCTGCTTTGATTACCCAAAGACACAACTTTTGCTGTGCAATTTCATTTGCTGAGACTTCCTGCAGCACTGTACCTATTTTCTTAATGGATTTTCTTTTGTGAAGATATTTTACAAAAATCATAATCAGGAGATAGAGGTTCAATCATTTTTTGAATAGCAATCATTTTCTTTTTTTAACGGGGCAGTACAAACCTTCACAAACACAAACCCTCTCAATAGAAATGATGTCTTCAGTCTGTACATGGACACTATGTCAAGTATGACAAGGTATCAGGGAGTAAAGGCACAGAAGTCAACATTTATTACACATTTTATACATATTATTGACTTCTTGGCTACTTAACTACTTCAAAAAATATGAGGTTTTCCTCAGCTAATACTCTTGGGAAAGGAATTGTTTCAACTTTAAAATGACAAAACAGCCTACATGATACATTTTCTTCCCCAAAGAAAGGATTTTTTTTGCTGCTGCTGCTGTTTGAAATCTTCCTAAGTGTCTTTGTGTCATAGCGAAGTCCTCATCTTCAGTATGTAAACAGTGAAAGATTAAAATCCCTGTCAATGAAAACCTGTCAATTTCGCAGTATTCTATCCTGGTGTTTTTGCTGTAAAATACATGGCAGATCACAAAACACCAGGCTGGGCTACAGTTAATTTCACCGCACACCAGACCATCTGTAGACTCCTGGTTTTCATGTACAGAAAAGTGAAGAGTGACTGCAACAGAGGCTTACACTACACAAAGTAAATGATGTGATCACCAAATATTTAAAAAGGAAAAAAAAATAATGAGTACCATTTCACAAGGCAAGAAACACAGAGACTGTGAAGACTATTTATGCTTAGATGAACAGTTCATCATTGTCAGCTTCTGAACATTACTGGCAGCTTCAGACAGCTGAGGATTTGCTTTCCTTTTTCCCCTCCTAATGTGGTTTTCTCCACTGCTTTTTATTCAGTTACATTTGAAGTAGGTTTTCGAAAGGTAGGGACCAACAGTTTACAATGAGATGGGAGAGAGAAGCAGTGTAGTCAAGCCACAGACTGAAATAGAACAACAAAAGGGTTAAGCCAGCAGGAGAAAAAAAAAAAAGAATCTCATCAATAAACATACCTAGCTCTACTCTATGATTTTACAACATTTCTGGTGTTGTTGAAATACCTGATGTTTTACAGAAAAGAAAACAGTATGCAAGTGACCAAAGACTGACAGGGCATGCACAGAAAAACGATCTAACACTGCACACGTAGCCTTAACTTTGACCATTTCTAATGGAACAGCTTACTTTCTGCAGCCTTAAATATTAAAAGCTTCCCTCATCTCTGCAGTATTTCAGCTCATTCTCATTATTTTGGGTGGGGGACAGAGAGAGGAAAGAGTGGCTTATGGACTTCTTTAAAAAAAGGAAAAGAAAAAAGGAAAAGAAAAATTGTTCTGTGTATAACACACAGTGAACACCAGCAATACATTAATTTGACAGCTCTGTGCACAAACCTCTGCCTTTTGACCCAGAAGAGGCTGATAACTCAAACAGGCCAATTTCTGTGATTTGGTCACTTGGTACCCCCATGACACACACTTGGCCAGTAACTCAGAGCTGCATCCAAAGGGCACTGGGAAAAGTGTCTGGGTTTTGCTGCTGGTAAAGGAAGGTGGGCTAGAGCCTGGGCAAGCGCAAACAGGCAGGGTGGCCTCGCAGGCAAAGCCATTTGTCTGGAGAAGCTGTACATCCAAATGAAACAGCTCCAAGCCTGCCTTATCACCAGTGGGAAGTTTTATTTCTCATTCTGCCACTTAACACGCTTCTACGTTACTTTAGCACAAAAATTGATCTGGTATCAGGAAACCTCCTGCTGTTGCTGTGGGTACACAGTGATGGTACAAGATCAGCCAATGGACTAGAAAGGCTAAATCAAATGCAAAATCTAGAAATAGAAGAGATACTAAGAGGTGGCCAAGATAACCAAAGATATGGAACCGCTTCTGTACAAGAAATAAGCTGACTGGCTATAATCTTAATCATGGAAAAAAGAAGCAACTGATGCAGGTTATGACAAATATATTTAATATCCTGCAAGGCTTAAAAAATAAATTAAGAGTTATTACCCACAAATTAAAAAATAGAGTAATAAAATCCACAAATGAATATTCAGATGACAGGATTAAAAATGAAACACTTTTCCAAGAAATAAATATACTAACTATGGAACTCCCTGCCACAGACAATTGTCTACTCCAGAAGTTTAAAAAGCTTCGAAAGGTGATAGAATAAATTAATGGGGGGTGGGGGGAGGGAATCAACAGACACTTTTAACTAGTAAATTTAACAAATATAAGAGAAATACATGGGAAAAATGAAAGGAAAGAAAATTATTCTAATCTATTTTCTTAATCAGGGAACTAGTCTACAAGCTTCTAATGGCAGAATAAGAGATTACACTGTTATAAAACCTAAAAGATAAAACCCCAGACACTTCAGCTTTCTTAAGAGGAAGAGAGGAATGAGTCTATGCAAAGTGAGGGGCAGGAAAAGGATAAAACTCTGATGGCAGCAATATTTACTGGACAATCTAGCACATTGTCACTCAAAAGAGAAACATACCCTAATATTTACACAAGTGCAGCTTCCTGCACAACTATTAATTTAAAAGCTTGGCATTATATTTTGAATCAAGTGACAAGACATCAAAAAGAACCAGAGGAACAGCAGTAATGAAGTAGATCGATAAACAATTCAATAACCCTTTGAAGATATTCAGATGGCCTCCGAGAGCTAAATGCTCTCAGCATATATTAAACACAACTGTTAAAAGAAATTTAACATGCCAAATACATTCCTGTAGGCCAGCATGACAGATATAAACTCTATATACTAACTTCTCTCCACAAAACACCATGGGAAAAAAAAAAAAAAAGAGAGAGAGAGAGAAACGGATAATTAATACAAGTTGTGAAGGATATATACTCAACAGAACTAGCCATCTGTCCAGCCAGGTCAGTACTGATCAGTACTGAGAGAAAAAGTATTACACAGTCTACCATTAAGGGTCATCAATTTGTGCAGCAGGCAAGATTACAGAGTTTCCAATTCTGCATCACGGAGTTCAACATACTGTTGAAATTACCCCAAATTTCTCCCAATAGAGAAAGTGCGTCATTCCTTCTACATCTAAGTAATACACAATCTAATAATATCTGAAAAGCTATAAACTGGGACACAGAGATTAAAAAAAAGTGATGTTATTCAATCTCGTTGTTGGGAGTTGGGAGGTGCATTATTTTGCAAGACTGACTGGGAAAACAAAGTATTTTGCTGAGATAATGGAAATCACTCCTGCCAAACGAGAGACAATCACCATGTGTTTTTACCTATCTGCCTCTATTTACATATACCCATACCAGATTCCAGTTAACACTGGGATGTAGTTTGCTCACAAAGTAGTGATAATACACAAAATAAAGGTAGCCTCCCCAGCATAACAATGATGGCTCATGAAAAAATACACAAGCATCCCTGGGAGCCCAGTCTCACCAAAACACTGATATCATCCCAAAGCTCCTACAGGCTTTCTGCTCTCAGCCCTCTCTGGGAAATTCTGCATTACGAATACTGGAGCAGGGTCACTGGAGAGCTGCCACCACTTAAGCCTTTCCTCTTGTCTGCTGCTCGGGATATTTAAGGTAGGAAATCATTATTGGGTCCCATTCTGACAAAGGAACACACAGAAACCAGGTCTGCAAGTGGGTGAGTACTGCAGCCAAAGTGGATACCATCCCAGAAGGATACAGCCTGCGCTGGTTATTACCTCCAGAAAGTGTACTCACTGAAACAAAAACAAAACAAAACCACAAAATTAAATCAGCTGTCCATCCCCAAAAGACAAGGAGGTCCTGGAGGACTCTCTCAGAAAGCGTAAGAGAGAAAAATGGGGAAAGTAAATCCCTCTTCTTTGGTCAACACAGGTTACCAAACTGCCCTTTACTGTTACTCAGCAGCACTTCTGGTGGAAAAGGAGGGATTTGCTGAACGAAGATATGCTTGGATGTGTAGAATATCAAACTCAGAGTATGGAATTATTACTATAGCTCCAAAAAGAGACACTGAATATCCGTAAGTATACCTCTAAGAATGAACTGAAATTAATCTTCAAGAGACACTTTAGTCAGTTTGGGATAAGGACATTTGAGTACTGAGATTTAATTTTCAAGCTCAACAAATCTGTACTTTTTAACCATGAATTTGTAGGGCTGTAATAACAGTTTCAGGGATAATGAGAACTTCCATGTAACACTTGCTCTCCTTAATCACTTGCATGCACTCACAGTGCCTTAATTTTGACATAATTGCACAAGAAAAAGAAAGACATTGCACACACTTGCACCATCTGCCTCCACAGGGGCAGATGTTTTCCAGCTGCAAAACCTAAATTATCATAGGACATTATTTCATTGAAATATTTGCTAATATATCAGGAACAGTGTGCAGAAAAGGCAAAATTACATGCCCAATATTAAATTCATACCTCATCTATCTGCTAACAATCATCTTTTAATCCATACTGTTCTGGTCTGTCGAACAATTTCCTTAGTATCTCTTAAGAGAACCAAGTCTCAAGAGACTGGTTGTAATAAGGCTTCAGGTTGTCACAGTGTATTTAAAGTTTTGGGGGTTGCTTAGATTTAAGTTCGAAAAAATTAACAGTGAATCAAGGCCAATTAAATGAAAAAGCCCACACAGAAAAAGCAACACGCTTCACCATATTCCAGAGTAGCCCTGGGAGAGACAGATGGTCTGTACAGCAGGTCAATGACAATATTTCATCACCTCTCTCAGAGTGCAACCTCTTCACACTGGGCGGTGACTTTTCCAAATAAAGGGCAAATGAACAAGAGTCATAAATCCACAGCTCCAGCTCTTCTTTGTTGGCTCAACACCTTTAAACAAAACGGTGGAGGTCAACAGCAGCAGAGGCTGTGGGCTCCTTGTAGCAATATATAACCTTGGGAAAGGAGGTGGGAGCTCCATCCCCTATGACCAGAAAGAGGAGTCTCCTCACCAGGAGGACTGTCCACAGCAGATCTGAGGTCTGGTGCATCCGTGAGGCTATACACAAAGTCTGCAGGAAGCCTGGGTCAGAGCTGATAGCTAAGCTCAGCTCATGCCCCAACCCCGCTGCCTTAACCACACACCAACCCTTCCTTTCCCTCCCTAGGACCACTGGCACCGTATCTTTATTAAGGACTAATTTCTACAAGTGCCTGTTTATTCAGACAGATGTTGTGGGGCATACAGAAGGAAATGGTACCACTTCAGGGCCATACATGTTCTTGCTTCAACCAGGAACACTGAATTTGGCAAAACCAGGTGCATTGCTAGAAACATGGCATTCAGAAACGATAGTGAAATTTCATGACTTTTTCTTTTCCTCTCTCCTCAACTAATTACATATCTTAATTTTGCAAATGGACATCTTAATTAAAAGGACATGAAGTTTCAACCTTATCAGCCTTCCTAATTGTAATGCAAGTTCATATCCTAGTGATGCAACTCCCTTTGCAGAAAATATGGCATCAGTTTCTGTATGCACTTCAGTCATTCCTATATACCGGGAAGAATTATAGGGATGCAGGATGCAGTTTCATATTTAAATTGAGGAAGGAAAGTCTGCTTGGGAGCCTGATCATTCTGGTTTCTCATTGACAAAAAGAAGGCACTCACTAGACCACTGGTCCATTATTTCATAGGGCCAAAAAGGGGTTGAAGTGCTGTGGTGGCTGAACTTCCAAAATGTTATTTGGCATATACATCAAGCAGTGATATGCTGTGCAGGTAAAGCCATGTTGCATTCCCTCTAGACCTACCTCAGCTGCCTTTCATATTTTATTCCGTGCAGTCGTGGTCTATCACACAACTTGCCTGGTGTCTGTCGCTGTCAGGGAACTGGCTTTAGAGTCCAGGTCTTGTACCACATTCCTTAACAGCAACAGCACATGCAGAGCCACTCACTGCCATTAAGAACCAGCCAGCACAAGGTTTGCATGAAGTCACACCCTGCCAGGAAAGCCCCGGGGAAAAAAAAAAATGCTTCAAGAGGCTCAATACCTCCCAGTGCTTTAGGGACAGAGACATCTCCCTTAACTGAAGGTGAGGTGGGGAACACAGTCCTATTCCCTTTTTTGAGACCAGCCTGTCAGCGTACATATGGCAGGTACCAAAGCAGGGACAAAGTAACTGGAGCAAACTCCAGGCATCTTCCCCACTCGTAATCTCAAATGAGCAGCGGTGACAGACTGCAGGGACAACTCACCTCCCTACAGACAGTTCTGGATAAATGCTCAGACCTCACGATTACACAGCACATGAACCAATGCTATTTATTTATTTTTAAGTTAACACCAAGGAGCCACCATCCATCTAGTGCACTGGATGTGGCAGAGGTCCTATTGACCAGAGACATATATGATCAGAGCACCAGAGATCATTTCATGGTGTTCAGAGAGCCTGAATTAATGGTCCACAGCCCAACTTTATTCTGGCATTTCCTAACTTGTGTGGGCTTGACTTCACAACCTCAATAATGTTTCTTTAACAAAATTTTCTTTGCAAGTTCTCATTTAAAAAAAAAAAAAACCTCATTAAAAATACATCATATTGCATCATTTTGCATCCATAGGGGTCATCAAAAGACCCTAGACTATGGCAGAGACCTTTGCCAAGTGAGCTAATGGAAGAGCTGACAGAAGAAGCAGGTTGTCTTTCACACAAGGGAGCTGTGAGGCACGGCCTGCCAAAGTCTCTCAATACTTCCTCAGAGAGAAAAAACAGCAAAATTGAAGAGTTCCTAAACCAAAATGCTAGGCTTCTTTCTGTGTGCTGACGTCTTACCAGTCAGCCCTCATCTGCTCCTCTGGCAGCACTGCCACATCCCTGATCTTCCTCATCCATGGACCTGCCACCAGCCCCAGCCTCTGCTTCCCCCTGGAGCTGACTGCACTGCCACCCTCACCCAGACCCTGCACCACCTCCCATCATGAGCTCCCCAAATGATCCCTTCCCAACGCAGTCCCACACTGGTTTGTATCAGCCATTTGCCCTCCTCCATGCAGCAATTTATCCCAGTTTCTCCTTGCCTAATCCCCCATCCTACCAGACTGTTTGCACAGGCTGCCTGCTTGCAGTTCTTGTGGCCAAGCCTCACTGATGCTATCACACGAATCCATTAGAGAAAGGCTTCTCTCAGTCTTTGCTCTCAGAGCAACCAACCTGGTCAACCCTCCACACACACAAAGGGTGGGAACACGCTTAGCAAAGACAGAATCAGAAACATTAGCTTAAAATTATATATAAACAGAAGAGATTCCAGTGAACGTGTGCTAACTGTAATTTTTCAGACTTAAAATTTGCCCAAATTTGCATGAGAAAGGCAAAAAGTACATCCACTGACAAAAGCCCACCTCCTCTCACCAAATATTGAAACCCTGCTTTAAGGCTAATATAAAAATCAGAATATCACTTCTAAAGAACAATAAAATAAAGAAAAAAACACCAAACCCCTGGAGAGTCGCAAAATAAAACCAAACATTTTTCCTTAGCATTTGCCTCAGAAATTATAGAGCTCATTTTAACTGAAATTTTTCAATAATTCCACCTAAGACAGACAGCAGCCCCAGAAAACTTCAATCCTAGCTGCCTGGAGTTTGATAAAGCAATAAGCAATTTAAAATAGAACTGTATAATGGGAGCATCACACAGTCTTAATTTGTGGTGCTCTCAGACCCACCTATAATTAAGTAAGCCAGACTGAAAATAAAGGAAGTGCTGGCTCTCAGTCTGAGAGCACACATAAAAATCTCAGCTCATAGCTCATTATTTTACGCAGGGTCTAATCCATTATAGGATGGGGGTGACAATGACAACGTTGTCTGACCCTTAATTACAGGAAAGATGCTATAATGTCTGTACATACCAGACAGCATATGATAAACTTGAAATTCATACTGGAGACACTGCCTGCTCCCCATGACTTGAAAACCAAGAGCACTCTGATGCCATGAGGAGATAAGATGCCTCTTTATCTTTCTTTTCTTGCTCAGATTTTCATTCCCACATTTCTCTCATCTTTCTTTATAACAACAACAAGCCCAAACTACCACAAACTATTAAATTATACTTCACACATACATGTTTCACTTTCACATCTTTAGGGTACAGAGGAAGCACAAACACCTCTGGAGGAGTGATCCCATGTCCTGGCACGTGGCTGACCCATGCACCTGAAGCAGCATAGAAAGACCCTCTGGAAGTGAGACTGCTTCAGGGAACAAATGACAGTGTGCTACATCACGGAATAGCACTGGTGCTGGCTGCAAAGCCTCAGAATTGAACAAGAGAAGCTACCAGGCATGCATCTAAATAGTGCAAGTCCAGAGCTCTGCTTTGCTGCATGATTTAATACCACTAGAATTAAAGTAAAGGGTGTCTGGAGCTCCTTTCATGAAAAGCAAAGCACAGAACTGGAGTCACCAGGGAGAAACATCATTAATTCCTGAAGGGAAGAAGAGAAAATCCTTCCAACCTCAGGGCTCATGCACACATGAACAGTGAGGGGAAGTACAGAAGTGGGGTTCAAAGCAATGTGGCAATACAGAAAATAAACTCAGCCTCCTTTTTTCCTTTGCATCTTATTCATGACTTCTTGAGTACCTGTGGACTGACAAGAGTTGAGCTGGCAGAAAAGACGAGTAATTCAGTCCTTTTCATAACATGAGTTCATCTTATAAACAGACACAGTAGACAGAGCAAGGAATATGCATGGCATATTCCCTACCCCAGGACTAGCAGAATACCCTTTAGCAACCACAGGCATGAGACAGGAGGAGAGGTGAAATTATTTCAATCACCTTTCAGAGTGCTTGAGCAGTCAACCACCATCACCAGCCCAAGTAAGCTATCGTGGGCCACTAACAAAGGCAGAAAATCGTTCCTTCAAAACAGAAGATAGTTGAATGGATGCCAAACAAAGCCAAAGGAAAAGCAGAATTTCAAACAGACTGGATGAAAGGATTGCAGGAAGCAAACTTCAAGGAGATCCTCTGAACTTGAAAAACTGCCTAAAAAAAGCAGGCTCAAGTGTTACTCCCAAGTGCCATCCAGATTAAAAGCAAAACAAAGGCGATTGGGGTTTCCTGGAGCTCTGAATCTCCCATTCAAGCCTAAGGAGATTGAGCAACCGACTACACACAGGAATAGCAACACTGGGTAATGCATGAAGTGTCAAACCCAGAGCAGAATGGACTGAGAGGTATTTTCCTTCCTTAATCACTGAAAAATGCAGTAACGCTGTGCATTACTTGTAAAACAGCAGGTTGGATGGTTCAGACAGAAATATACTTTTTAAGCTGGCATGCTCCTCTCTAGGCTGTTGGCTATTAAAAAAAAAAAAGCGCTTGTTTCACATTATCTCATCTTTTGACTGCACTCTGAAGTCCATTCTGGCCATTCCTCCATGACAGAGACAAATTCCAATCCTTAGGAATAATTCTCTTAACTTCATAAAGAAACCCTTGTTCAAGCCAGATAATTTTCATGTAGAGGCTGACATGGAAATGGCTTTCCTGGAACAGAGTTGATTTGCATTACTCGGTGTCATAGCACATGACAGCTTACTCTGCAGCCCACTTGTCTGGATCTTCCAGAATCCAGACAGCCGCAGTCCCCCTCTCCGTGAAGCAGTTGTGCACATGACAGGAAGAACTAATTTTAATGAAGAGTCTTTGCTCTTGTACTGGTCATGTTCTCTCTCAACCTGTTTATCTGGCAGGCTCCTGGATGCAATTTGTAATCATTGCTCCCTGCTAACAATGGAAAAGTCTATTAATGTCGCCTGGCCCTTTGACTCCGGGGTTTTTAACACGTGACATACTGCTGCACGAGTAATGTGCCGTACGAATCCATTAAAGACCCCCTTCCCAGCATCTCTCAAAGGACCTGCTATTGCACCCCTGTCCCAGCTCACCCTCTCTCCTCCAGTTAAACAGCCTCAAACGCTCCTGGCACATGAAAGCAAAGCGCTTAACGCCTCAACTGCAAATTCCCCGAGACAGAGACCATCTCTCCATTACATCGCACACCCTTCATGTGCTCAGCAGAGCCCTGATCTTTGACAGGGGATCGCAGCCCCCGCTGAAACAAAAATGATAAATAAATCATCAGCACCAGGTCCCCTAAAGTGGAGGGAAGTCTGTGCACTGTCATTCGATTACTTTTTAACTACCACAATGAACTAAAATTCCACAGGGAAGTAAAAACAGTGAGTCATTAACATGAGCAATTCACCTTCAAAGAGAGGCAAGGGGAGAGCTGAAGCCCAGAGAAGCCAGTTTTCTTCGCTCGCTCTGCAAGCACCTGGGTGCAGATCAGTGATCTTTTCCAAGGCAGAACAAAGACACTAGATGATGATACACAGGGGTTTTAACAGAGATTAGAAAGTTTATAAAAATAAAAGGGCTGACAACAGAACTGGGATTGAGAGCAGAAGAGAATGAGAGCAAGATGTGATACAAATGATAGAAATCTTGGCAGGAAGAAAGAGGCTTGTTGAGGGAAACGGCCTCTCAGGCAGATGAAGTCTCAGAAGTCACCTACTGGAAAGGGGATACAAGATCTCGACACCACCTTGAGCAAGATATTCTGACATTATGAAATACATTAATTATTGCAGTTGAATTTGTGTATTTCTTGTCCTAACTAAAACAATGATTTTTTTTTTTTTTTAAGGCTCATTACAGATCTGCATCATTACTTCCAGCTTTACTTTGTCTCCAAGGAGGTAACCGTAAGACATGAAGCTGGATGCCTGAAGAAAAATACTTTTACTTTTCTCCGTGGAGTTGAAGTTTAGTGCCTGCTGTAAGAGAGGCTAGATAGGGAGATCCAGTGATGGCCAAACAAAAAAAAAAAA
>VYXC01005727.1:866554-890388 GCA_013397175.1 Platysteira castanea
GCAATGGATAGAAAACTCTGAATTGGAGAAACATGAAAAAAGACACTCGGGAAAGCATTAGCACAATCTGCTCAAACCATGTAAAGCACAGTGGTGCATAGATTTAATATACCATGTGCAGCCTGGAAAAAGCTGACCCTCCTTGGCCACTACCAGAGCTCTGAAGATAATCTTTACTTTTAATGTCTTCCCCAAGTGATAAGTGAAAACTGTGGGCGCAATGTAAAGGCCCACATAAGGTGGTGCAGTCCCACAGTGGCACACCACACTGCACAGTGGCTGCCTTACTTACTTAGACACTACACTAGGAATAGCTAACTCGAGCTGAGATACTTTTGAAACCCTTAGGAAACCATACTTCTATATTTATTTATATATCCATAGATTTACATTCATGTGCATACATACACACACTCTAAAAATGTTCATTTTCCCACAGAGCAAAATGAACACTTAAACACTCTTTATGTTTTGGACACTGGTCATTTTCCACAAGAGTTATTATACACCACTGATGGATTTTTCACACTGAACATCCATCTTTAACATTAGTCTGTCCCTCGAAGATGCATCTGCAGCAGAGCTGGGGATGATACTCTGCTGTACATCATTCGCACCATCCCCCTCCAGAATGGACTGTTTTCCTCCCCCTTGGGAAGCTCCCCCACTGAACAATGCTCAAGGAAAGCCTAATACACTGAGGCTGAAGATCTTCATGCCATGGTCCCACCAGTTACAGTCTGTTTTGTTCTATTCTATTATTTGGGCTGCTCACTGGAGAACCTAATCCTTCTCAATTCCTACATTTTCAACCCAGGTAAAGGACCAGAACCCACCCACAACTACACATTACCCTAGGGACCTGCAAGTCAGAGTAAAAGCTCCCTACTGTGGCAAGTTCCCTGCCCTCAAGATAAGACAGAAAAAAGAAAAACCCAAACCTTAAAGAGTATCAGAAGTGAAAAGAGGAAAATGGAAGTTATGTGAGGAAGGAATTGGGTGAATGCCTACATGAATCAGTTTAGAAGACTGATTGATTGATTGATCTTTTGCATCTACAGGTATCAGTATTTAGACAATACTTCCAAAAATCTTTTCTTGCACTTACACAATAGAAAAGGTACAACTTATAACTGAAGAAAAAACAAGGCAGCATCCTGCTGAAGATGAACATTTTCAAAATTAAGTAGCATCACATAACATACACCTAGCAAAATGGCTAAAGTGCTCTGCACCAACAATACTGATCTTTAACACTAGCACAACTCTGAGCATTGAAAGGCTACCAGCATAATGCCAAAATCTAAAGGGGCAAGAGGAAAACAGAGATGTTAAGCCTGACATCATCCTTACATAAAGTAATGGAACTGTCATTTCAGAATGCCATTAACAAGAATTTTGAGAAAGATTAATTGAGTAGAATGTAATTAATGCCTTTCAATATTGTCAAACGAGCCTTTCATTTTGGGTTGGGGTAGGTTTAGGGTTAGTTTTCTTGACAGGTGTATGAGTATGGTTGATAAATACAATTCTCCCAACAGCATCTGCTTGGGCTAGTCCAAGGCGCTAGAAACACTCGACCACATAACATCTTGCCTAAAAGACATTTTACACACTACACAGGAACTAACATGACACCAACCCAGACAAGCTAGAAGTTGGCTCAATGCTTGACCACAAAATGTGACCCATAATCATGAGGTATTGATCCACAGGACTCTTACGAGGAGGATTTACAGACCTAGTTTCTTACACACTAGTAAAAGGAATCATGAGTTACAGCCACTTAAATCTGACCCCAGATTTTCTGTGCTAAGGAATACATCCACAGCCTGTCTGCAGCATCCTGCTGCCATAGAGCCGTGGCCATGGGACTTACTGCTGGAAATCTGTTCCAGCAGCTGTTTGATAGCTGTTGGGCATCAAACACCACCAGCAGTGGTCCCACTCACCTGAGTAGTGACCAATCCACCCTGGCCATGGCACTTCTAAGTGTTCAATTAAGGCAGCAAGCCATCTATTACAGTAGGACTGCAGGAGGCAGCTGAGACAATCTGAGACCTGATGCTGTGAAAAAAGTTGCACCCTTCTCCCTACCTCCTACCTCCACATATTCCTTCTTGCTGCTTTCTTGATGTTCATCTGATCCCTGCTCAGGCTGATGCAGCCACAAAAACAGCAAACTAGCCCAGCAGAAATGAAAATATTTTGCTGGTGGCTTTGATTCTAGAAGGAGAGAGGAGTATTCACATAGTTACCTGGATAGGTCCCCCAAGGGTACAAAAGAGTGTCTGAGTTAGCCCCAGGAAGTGGGTGGTGGGAAGGTGAAAGCCCCTTTTGATAGCTGCAAGTGATGAGGGTCAGCTCAGCCAATGTGAGAAGTGTTACCCTTACACACAGGGGCTCTACAGCTCTTTCCTGGCAAAGTTAATCACTGACATGAACAGGGGTTGGACAGCACAAAACAAAAAAGTACAAGCCTCAGCACCAGAACAGGCAGCTGAAGTCACCGGGCAGCCTGTTGATACATCTTGGAGCAGCAACACACATCCTATGCCCAGGATGGAAGGCTCTGCTTGGAAAGGTCACGGACATGGAACCATGGAATTTTTTTGTTGGAAAAGACCTCCAAGACCACCAAGTCCATCCATCAACCCACCACCACCAATTCCACCCCCAACCATGTCCCTAAGCACCATGTCTCTGTCTTTTAAATGCCTCCAGGGATGGTGACTCTTCCTCTTCCCTGGGCAGCCAATTCTAGTGCTTGACAATCCTTTTAGTGAAGAAATCGTTCCCAATACCCAACCTAAACCTCTGGCACAACCTGAGGCCATCTCCTCTTGTCTTGTCTCTTGTTCCTTGAGAGAACAGACTGACCCCCACCCCAGTACAACCTCCTTTCAAAAAGGGGCCAGGACATGCAAGTGAGGAAACAACAAGCAGAGCATTGGTGATACAATCACTCCACTGCTGCACAAAGTACTGCTCAGGAAAGACATGGAAGTAATGGAGGGGGTTCAAAGGACATTTTCAAAGACATCTAAGGATGGGGAAGAAAAAAATAAAACAAGTTTTTAAATGTCAGTGCAGTATATTGAACAGAAAGTTGTGAAGTGCCTTGACTGCTGCCTGCAAACACTTACACTGGAACAAGCTCTAACAGCAAGCAGCTTCCCATCTTCCAGGACAAAGCCAAAACATTCACAGAGTTGGGTATATACATTACAGAAATGAAATCCTGAATTCAGATGCCATTTCTTGGGGTTGAGAGCATGTAAAGATTAAAACAGTTTACCAGGGAAGCTAATGGACTCACTGCAGCTTTTAGCTTTTAGAAGAATTGCCTTTTTCCCTTTCTTTCTTAAAAAAAAAAAAAGTACTATCAGACAAAACTTTGCACCACACAGCACTTTCCCCTACAAAGTCTAAAGGAAAATACAGAGCCCTAAAAAACAGGAAGTCAAACTAGATGGAAGCATAGCTCATTCTGGTCTATAAATAAACAAGCGATTAACTATTGCTCTAATTGTTGTTTGCTGTCAATGGAAGAGGGACTATTTTCCTCCTCTCCCACCAGGGAGGGATTTGTGCTACCAACACACATCAGTGACAAAGTCATGGCACTGGCTCTTTCCACAGCAATGGAAAACTGTCACACAGCTAAAGGCAGCAACAAAAAGACCTTGGCTAGGAATTGCTCACTGCATACCTGCAATACTTTGCCTCTTGGAATGGAAGCCTAAGCAAAGACACCAAGCTATCTAACAATTAGCCAAGCAGTCCCAGACATGTTTAGGCTTTTCTGTATTTAAATGTTTATTAGAATCTAGCATTTGTTACCTTATCCTAACACAGTTTCATTAAATATATTTTAGGACAGGTAGCCTTCTATCTAAAAACAACACAAAAACCTCTGGGAGGAAAGACAAGTCTTTCTTCCTCATACCAAATAAAGAGTATTTGGGAAACAAATCATTCCACAAATCTTTCACTCCTTTAACAAATAAATCAAAAATAATTATCAAACTAATAAAAAACAAACAAACAAACAAACAAAAACCACAACAAAAAACAAACCAAGAGGCAACTACTCGAAATAATAATTCTTTGAAGGGGAAAAAACAAAAGAAACTTCTTCATGCTCACAAGGAAATATTTATTATTAAAGGGCACAGTCACAGAGATGCCAGACTACAATTTAGTCACCATTTTGATGTTTACAACTCCAGCACATCATCATTAGAGGATACTGTAAAACCCTCTAAATATACAGGGGAATGAGCATGTGTGGATGTATGAAATGCTGTAAAGAATAATTTCCAACTTACAGTAACTGCCAGTAACCTAAAGCACATTTACAGAAGGAGGAAAAAAGTGGTAGAAACCTACAGTTTCAAAGCCAGCCATCCAAACACACTCTCCAGCACACAGAGCATTTTTTAAAAGACATATTGATATAGTGAATCTCTAAAAAAGTTTTCTCTCTACTATAAACTGAGAAACAGCTCACTGGTCTAACCTGCTCGTAATACTAGATCTTAGAAGGCTTACTCTCACCTTCAAAACATGAACATCCAGAGGAGACCACACATCCTTCAGCAGCCATGCCTGCACTAGTTTACCACTGTAGAAGACACTGGCAAGCAGGATTAATTATTCTATTAGCAGCATATATTGCACCTGAGACTTGTTACTATGGCCAGGCCATCTGTGGGCTTGAAGCTCCTGAAAATTAAAGCTGAGTTATTACTCTTCTCTCCTGACAGGTCAAAGGCAGAAGAAGAGTTGCTTTTTGATTCTGAAGCAAGCCTATTTGAACAGAGTTGTATTTTATGGCACAGCACAGCCCTTTTATTGCAGGTGTGCCTCTGGTTGCTTGACCACTGGCACAGGCTTTCAGATGCACCATATATGGCAAGGGGACAAAATCTGGGAACTGCCTTATCTGAATTGCTTGTGGCTGAGCTTACAAAAAGGAGGTTTTTACAGTTATAGCTGTTGGCATGTTAGTCAGAGGGCGTCTGGGACTTGCCTGCACCTGGTTGGTGCAGCATTACAACAAATAGATGGGAGATGACTCAGAGACCCTTGTGAAACATCCTCTGACCAGTCATCCGAGCCTACTGTGGTTCCTGTTGTTCCATTAGCAAGTTGTGGCTGGTGATACCATAGGTTGCGCCTCTCAAATGCTGCAAGCACGTGGCAGCTTTTAGCTGTTTTTAAAGATAATTTAGTGCTTATGGAAGATGGTATGGCAGCTCAGGAAGCCAAGGAACCCCGGGTATGCAGTAATTACAGCATCCATATTAGCTGCCCCAGCTTATCCACCTTGCCAGTGAATTGGATGTGGTCTTGTTTCTATTCAGGCAGCAAAACGGCAGTTCTGCACACAAATGGTACACCACAACTCTCAGCTTACAAAGATCTTAAGCAAAACAAACTTTACTGGATTTAATTAAAAAACAACAAGAAATAACCCAGAGGCTGCATATTCCACATCACATTATCCCAACTTATTAGAAACGTATTTCAGTGTTTCTCTTATTATAAAGGAGAAAGATTATATAGTTTGCATCACTGCCTGCAGCCACATTTTTAAAACTTGGGTGCCAAAAGACAAACACTCAGCTACCCAAATAAAGGGGCTCTCTCTTAATCAGATATTGCACAGAAATTCTCAAGAAACAAAGTGAAGTTGCAGGCACACAACTTTTTCTAAAGAAAAAAAAAGAAATCATCATGTTAGGTACGTGTATGTGTCCAAATACAGGTACCTGAAGATAGCAGAGGAAGTAACTTCTGATCACAGTGGCCAGAAGAGTTGACAGAACCACCGAGCTGAAGCCGCTGGCTGCTGTACTAGTAACACAAGGAAGAAATAACAGTGTATAGAAGGAAGGGAAAATACAAGAGAGGAAGCCTGAGATGAACAATGAGGGATTTGTCTGCATCTTAGAAAGGGGGACAGGGCTTTGAGAGAGCATCTCACCAACACACAGGCCTGTAGGTCACCCCTGAGAAATGCCGAGTCAGCAGGAAGCAGACTGCTGCCTGTCTGCTCTGTGTCTGCAAGGCAACAAGTGAACTGCTGGGTTTGCCCTACCTGCTCTGTGTATGAAATTTCTTTAGCCCTCAAAAGCTGTAATTTGAAGAGTAGAGACACGATTTTCACACAGAGGAAACTCACAACTGTCTGTACCATTTTACCAAGTGCGTGCCTACAGGAACCCCTAATTATCTGCACTGTCATGTATAATTAGTGAGTCTGAACATGTAGTATTCATAAATATGTGAATGTTAGGCACATTTCATACATTCAATAGCATCCTCTGTTTGTACACAGGCAACTCTCAGTAAGTATAACTAACATCATACCCTGAAAGGGGCAAGCAAAATAAACAAAAGATTTAGTGTCTGTCATTTATGCCAGGACCATGCATGAAAAAAAAAGAAAATTTCTTTCTAAAATATATACAATCAAGTGTTTTCTACAGTTTTTTTTCCTTTCAAATAATTGGACACAGTGTTTCCATGGCCTGCACTAAAGAGAGAAATTGAAGCTCGTTCTTCAAGCCTGCTGTGATCAATACAGAGAAAATAGGAGGACAGTCATGAGCAGCAGTCCTATCACATGATTTTTAAGGTTATTGAAAGTTATTGTGCAATTATCTCTAAAAACAAACATTATGAGAGAAATATAAAGGTGAAAATGGAGGAAGGATGCATATCTCAGCTCACCGAAACAGTCTTTCATGTAGTTGAACCTCAGGTTTGCAAAAATCTAGAACTACTCAAACACAAAACTCAGCCTATAAAACCAGGGCTAACTGAACCAAAGGATGAAAATCTGACTAAATCTACAACAGCCAGATCTAATCCATCTCTTTCTCTTATTCTGGGTATCAGAAAGATTGAAGTGTTAATAGCTGTCTTATTGACTCATTACCTTACAGGCTTTAAAAATCTGCATAAAAATAGATTTCAAGAAAAATCTCTTATTCAAATCAAGCAGATTTGACTGTGACTACATCAAACAGAGTCCCAGTTTTATCAGAGATATGCTGCTTCATGTCAGTGAGTTGACACAACCACGCGTCTGCCTCTGTGCTAAATACGTGTGCACGCAGGGAGGAGGGGGAGAGGAAGGAGGGGAGCACAAGCACGTATGCAAACATGCTGTTATCTGGTTTTTCCCAGTTCGGAAAAAATTGTTAGCACAGCTCAATCAAACCTATTGAAAAGGGACAGGGACTCATTCAACCACTCTATTTCAACAAGCTCTTTATCCTGGGCCTTACAGCAAATGTGCTGAAGACCACGGGAGTTCCTCCCCTGACCTCAGTGGGGTTTGGATCAGACCCACTCTGCAAGTAATCTCATTTGATATGGTTGTGTTAATTGGCTGTACTGCTAGAATAAAAAAGTATTGCAGAGCATTAGAAGGGCTGACAAAATCTGATTTCTGGAAAGCAGCAATAAGGCTTAAGCATCGTAAAGGCAATATAAGGATTTTGCCCTTGCTATAGAGGCAGTAGAGTGACTGAAGGTGAAGCACGTGAATAAACATGAAGTTTACTTCTTAATTACCAAATAAGTGATTTAACCCACTTCTCAAATTTACTGTGACAACAGTGGTCTTGTTCCCAATACCTCCTCCTTTATAAATGCTTTAACCAGATGTAGAAATGGACAATGCCAGCACTCTAATTTCACTGCTGTGCTCAGCCATATCCCAAAACCATCTGAAGTCCTTTTAGCTCTGTCCTTCTCTGATGGATGAACATCCCTATGCAAGACTTTCAGAGAAGTAATGTCCACAGCACACTGTAAATCTGCATTAAAACATGCATTGTCCAACTTGTCATCCTGTATCTTATCAATTATTTTTCCTGTTTCTCGGCAGAACATTTCTGATCACATCCCCCCAGTGTATGGGAAGGTACTTATTTATAAATTATATACATGTAGTACATTATTAACAAATTATGTACATTATAAAGCATATACAAAAATGGAAATTAAGAACAGGCAAGATAAAGATGTATTAATCCTTTTTTTTTTTTTAATTGGAGGTACAAAAGTATTTTCTTCCTGCACTCTAATGGATTAATTTGCACATCCCTTGGAGTGCATGCTCCCCACTTTGGTACCACTCTATGGAGGTGACACAGAAGCCTCAGAAATGTTCCCTTCCCTACTGCCAGTGACATTTCAAAGTCTTACCATATACATGCAGACCCTGGCCTGTTCTTCAGGCACGAAGCTGGCTCATGGGTGCTGGGCAACGCAACAGATGTTGGCTTTCTGCATCTGCTGGCTGTCACACATCACACAACTGCTCCACAGTGCTGGCTTCTGCTCAGTGCTCAGCTTTCATGAGACTGTGCCTGAGTTTCCAGCTATAATCAGTGAATTAAAAAACCCCCTCCCCTTCAACGCAGTATTTATATTCTGAAAACAGAATTAAAAATTTAGGTCTTCTCATCTTTGTTTTCATGGACTGAAAAATCACACAACACTTTCCTACATCTTTCTCTCTTTTTGTGTCTTCTCTCTTTTCTACCAAAGGCATCAGAATTCCAATCTTTTTTTTTTCCTGTTTCCATAGATATGAGAAAGAAATCTACAACTCTGCAAAAGTTTTCACAAAATCCGCCCACTTAACTGAGTATTTTGGCCCTTTTTTACTTCTTTCCTAACCACATCTCTTACTGGTCTCCTAAATAAATTGCCTCAAATTAATGAGGCCTGAGGCATGAAGACAAGGATGTGTTAACTCAGCTTATTTGCATAGAGGAGCCAAATTCAACTAATAAGATGGAGCCTTCAAGTTTTATGAGTTTATGGAAAGACTTAGGTGCCTGCAGTCGCTGGGGACTGGGCTCAGCATCTCAGGAGATTCCCAAACTTACCCTGACACTCTTTTTCTCATCCATACCTTTGACTTTCTTACCGCTGTCTATTGCTGGGCTGCATTCTAAGCAGTGGAAAGCAGAAAACATGCCTTCATTTATATTTTCACAACCCTACCCATTCCTGTATTTCACAAGCTATAAAAAAGCCATGTCAACTTTAGCCCACCACACTTATTACCATTTCCAGCTGAAGGCAGGGCCTCCACACTTGTCCTCATGCTGCCTGGTTTCCCTGTAAGCCATCCCCTTATTAACATCAATTGCGACTCCGACCTCTGAGGTAAAATTAATCACTGTGCAAAAAGTCAGCAGGTATCCTACTTCAGCCCATCAAAACAGGGCTTACATTAAACTCTAAGCAGCGCTTAAGTCTTATATTAAGCCTTCGTGGAAGGTGTGCTGCACTTTTTCTGAGTTACATTTCATGCAAGCCATAACATTAGGAAAATGCACTTCAGCACTTAGGCAGTATGCAAATACGTATTGCAAGGAAAAAAATGCTTTGACAGATAGGTTAAGGGGCACTATATTAAGAAACACTCAAATTTTATTTTCAATGCTGTTTTATTCTAAGAAATTGATCCTTTTTTGAGAAAATTATAAGGGATTTGATCTGATAACCTGTGATAAACACACTGTGTACTCAAAAACAGACCTTATCCAGTGGAAAACACCTTCAAGTCTTCGTAAACAACATGAGCTTCTAAATGCTCATCTGTGTTACTGACATACCAACAGGAACACAATCTCAGGAAAGACCTGGGAAACCCCACTAATACCAGAAGCCAGAGTTCAAGCATGATCTTTCTTAATAGGATTTTACAGCAACAGAACTCCACTGGCTTCTGTGGAAAAAACAAATTAACCTGGTATGTTTTTAAAGGAAAAAAAACCCACATAACTGCTTCTCAAAAAACTCTACAGCCTCATATTATCTAATTCTCAGTGCTGAGCAGTCTCCCCTTTCCTGTTGAGGATTTAACCCAGAACTACAGCTGGCCTGACCCTGGGATGGGAGGGGGGACAACCTACACTGCTTTCCTGTTCTACCTCATACAGCCATGGCAAAAGTACGACTGTAGGACCAAATCCATACCGTTACAGGACTACCTGTGTACTGAACTGACCACACACCCTGCCCTGGCAAAGCTGTGTGCTGCTGCAGCACAGCACAGCCACCACGCGCAGGAGCAAGGGGAGCTCTACCAAGGGAACCAGAGCACTCAAAGCCCTGAGAGCAGAGCTGTATCCATCAAGGACCACCCATCTTCATCCTCCCTGCACATCACCATCTTGTAGTACAGAATCATACAGTAAGCCCAGTTTACTTCTCCAACAGCATGATAGGAGCACTGATATGAAAAGGTGGGACACGTCCTACCCTAGCTAGATGGTGCTTCTCATCTGGCAGAGGGGAAGAAAAATCCACAGCTCTTTTAATCAATTTGCCTCCAATTAAAATACTCCTCCATCAAAGTTTGAACTCACACTAGAGGGGTGACACATCACTGCAGAGCTTCAGACTCAGGCCCAGCTTCCCACTGGCAAAGCCAGTGTCTGCCCAGGGCATTTCATAACACAATCTCTCACTGTCCCTTCCAGAAATGGACTCCGTGCCCAAGAGCACCAGCACAGGCTCCCTTTGTGGAAAGAGAAATGCCCATGATGGTGCTTCTGTGGATGCACAACCAGGCTGATTCATCTGGGCTGTTAACACTGCACTGGTTACTGCTTACAGAATTACTGCCCCTCAGTTAATTAATCATGTTCTCTGCAAGCAAGAAAATCTCACTGATCTTAAAATAAGGGTCACCTGCATGTAAACAGTGAGAGCAGAGCAGAATACAGGAGGAGTGTTGAGCATTTAATTTCAGTAGGTCTTGTCCTTCGCATAATCTTTCACTGATTAAATTCATTACAGACAAGATAGTACGGGCACCTTCATACCAGCTCTGGATTAATTTATACCACTTTGGCTTTCTTTAAAGGGACAGACAAAAAAAATTGCAAGAACTTTTCTCAAAACTACGAACAAAAACGTGCAACTATTTTAGTAATTCAGCATAAAGAATGTCAAACTTCGAGATAAACCTGTGCAGGATGTGCATACCCACAGGAATAGAAAGTTGCCACAAACTGTTTTTCCTGTCAATACAATCCACTATTTATTTGCCCAAAAAAAAGGAAGAGTAAAACACAACAAATATTACTGTCCTGTTTGACTGCCGAGGCACAAGCGTGACTGTGCACGTGAAGTCAGACATCGTGTCCCACTGCCACCTCCCGCCAGCACATGTGGCAGCAAGAGGACAGTCCCTGCCCGGCAGGCACAGGGCAGCGGTCAGAGCTGACAGGACAAGAAGGGGATAATGACCTATAGACACAAATGTGTACGTATGTGGCAGAGTTGAGGGTGGTGCCTGGGCTGAGCACTCGCCTTCATCAGTCAGTAGAACGTACACACAGAAGGCCTCAACTCAAACTAACCCTCACCCTACCTCCCATGCTCCTCAGAGCTTCTCTCATAAGCACACTTTCAGTATTTCCTCCTGCTCTGTTTGCATGTATTCCTCCTCTCCACGCCAAGTGCTGCACAAGCCCATCAGATGAATAAGACCTTTATAAAGCTCACAGGTGCTGTTGTGCCTCCCTGTTCATGTAAAAAATATGGCAGTAGGCCAGGAAAGCCAAATGATTATATATACCTTTAACGGGTTTAGGAAGGATGGAAGGGTGTGGGAGAAGGGGAAGGAAGGAGGCATATAAGTTTAACACTACAGCATTGTTTCCATGGATAATTTTGTTCTGAAAAAAAACCCCAAAACACTGATATGTATGTGCAACAGAGCAAATGAAAACAAGGCAGGTTTCTGGATTTTTTCAGCATGTGATGTGCTAGGTGAGAGCTGACACTATGCACACAATGAAAGAAATGCACAAAAGGATTAATCGCGCAGGCAATTGCAAACCAGAGCTCCCACAGCTGGATGAGAGTAAAGACTAAATTGAGTTGTAGCAAAAATATGTTAAATCAATATTAACCACAGACAGCAGAAGCACCTCTTTATTTAGAGACAGTTTACACAACCCTCCCCTCTCTCTCCCTCCACACCCCCCGCCCCATACAGATGCTGTTTCTGAAAGGTTGCTCAGTACTGTGAGGCACGGCTGGAAGTTCCACCAGCAGGTCCTACTACGGAAGGGACTGGTGAGGCAGGATTCACGCCCAGCTGGCAGTCACACCTCGGTGCTGAGGGATGGGCACTGCAGTGCCAGAGCTGTGAGAGCCAGCAAGGACACAGACGTGGCACAAAGGACACCTTGGAGGGTCTGTGGTGGCTCCTCTGGGCAACTCACGCAGGTGAAGAAGCACAAAGTGTACCAGCAAACCCCAGGCCACAACCTCCTCCTCTTCTCATCACGGTTCCATACCACCTCTTCTGGGTACTTGCCCCAGACTGCAAGGGCAAATACCTGCGTTAATGATTCAGCACGGGGGCCCTCGTGGGAAAACAAGCTACACTGAGCAGCAGCAGCAGATGAGCAGGCAGTGAAACATCAGGAAAACCTGTTTTCTCTAACAGCAGCCATTTAATGCTGGCAAGGCCTTTTCAAAAACAGCCCAGGATGGGCATGAAGTTTGGATGAGTACTGTGTATTCCTCCTTGCAGTTCATATCATTTGCATGGAGACCAAACATGCATCGAACTCACTAAGAATTTGCCTGAGTCCTTATGATGCAGGGCAGGAAAGACACAGACAAGCCAAGGGAGCTTTCAGACAGCAACAAGGCATTCATTGCTACCACAACTTTCCCCTCATTCTGTATCTGCAGAACAAGTGAAATAAGGTTCCTGGAGTTTATTAAAGAGGATTCACTTTGTTGTCAATATGCAGGAAGCACTGTAGCTACACTGGGGAGGAAAGATCATTTCATGCTACTCATTCTTCACACAAGCCCAATATAATGCTTAAGAGCTAGCACACTGCCAAGAAAGCCTGAATTTCGGGTCCACTCTCTGCTCTGACGTGGACTTGTGCACCAGTGGCAAATCATTTCCCTATGTACAAACTGTCCCACCCATGGATAGAAAAAACACCACTCTTGCAAGAATTCCTGGTTTGTCTATTGAGCTTTAGAAGTCTTAAAGCAAAAGGCAATGCAGAAACCAGTATAAGAAGTACAGTTCTACGCTAAAACTCCTTTAGAGTAACTCCTCTTCCCCACAGGTCAACCACTTCTCTCTTTTTTTCTCAATCACCACACTCTCAAATCTAAGCACTTTTCAGTATTCAATTTAAGTTTTAGGATCAATAACTTGGAAATGTGGATGAAACTGGTCAAGCCTCTCCTATGCTTCCTCCATGGCTTACAAGGAATACCTTGTAAGCTCTTGACATTTGCCATAAGTATCCATTTATCAAGTGTTATTTAAATATAATCTGGTTGGATAATCCAGACACAAACCCAGGCAAAGCCTATGCAAAATTTAACCTAGACAGAATGGCACGCTTGCATTTGGACATGCTACAAGGTGGGGTTTTATTGACAGCAGGATTTTCTTGGAAGCAGAGAAAGAGGAAGCAGGGAAGGAGATGGACAAAGGTATTTACAAATACACAGGGTTGCCAGCTTTAACAGCTAAATTCAGGACTATACTGCAACCAACAAGACCAGATGACACACACCTGAGCTAACGAAAGGAGCTTTCCACACTGCATTAGTGCCCCAGCTTTTGAAAGCAAAGACCTGTGGGGGCTGGATTAGCTTGGCTGGCAAAATAAAAGTATACTGGGAATCTGATTTACTTTTTGGGAAACAGAATTAACTTGAACTTATCTCCTCATTTCTCAGTGCTTACTAGCAAGTGGTATCCCCCATAAACCCCACCAGTTCCCTTCCAGGCTGTGATTCTAGCAAGGCTTCACTGAGGAATGTGGAGGTACAGATGGATTGCTTCCATGTTTATTCTTTTATTGGGAATTTGTTTCAGTGAGCACCTCTATCATAACACAGTCTGATTTATACACACCTTGCAGCAGAGAAGACAAATGAACCAAATTTTCCACAGAACGAGATGACCTCATGCTTTTAAAAGAAATTTTATTTTAAGGATTTTTGTAAGGGACAAGACTTTGCCCTTAACAGCAAGCTACAACCCAGAACCTATGTCAGTCCAAATGACTAAATACATTACAACCTACTGACAAGGTCTTATTTCAAAGCTCTTCGTTTCAAGAACCACCTTTATGGTTTACATATTTCTTGGGAGCAAGCCAGTAACTTGGGGCACTGGCAATCTTCATTCCAGCAGGACCAAGGTCGCGATTGCACTTCATTAAGGTGTGGGACAGCAAAAGAAAGCAAAGCCTTTTCATTTGCCTTTATGTGAGCACCAAGGAGGGGCTGCTGCATTTGCTTCACAGCAATGGAATTTCAGAGAAGAAACAGATGAGGGAGAGGAACCTGTACAGGGCTGGTGGATCTACCATTTTGTGGCAAGGGTCTGAGAGCTGCTTTGGAGAAAAGACCCTTGTAGCAAGCAGATTGGCAGTTAAAGACTCCAATGGAAAATCCAGATCAGCTCCACTGACAGAGGGAATGAATTCTTCCCTACACCCCTCAGCACTACGTGCAGAGATAAAGGTTTGCCCCTTGATGCTTAGCAGAAGTCTGACTTTCAAATCAAAACAGTACTGTGTCATCTGGCTGTCTGGGCTACACTGTACATGTGGCGTCTGCTTGATCTTCTCAGACTGGAGAAATGCTGCAGATAAAGCGCGTGCAAATAAAAATAGTTTAAAGAAGAATGCTGGTGATAACGCCCAGTTGTACCTTGTTGCTTCATGCTTCCAAACGTTCTTAAAGAGCTGCTTGTGCCTTACAGGGAAATAGGCAGTGTTTTGTGCTTATAAAAATAACTGACTCCAAATTTCCTCCTGCCTAATGCTATCAGAGGAGACACTGGCATACAAACAGGATGCATATGTTCAAGAGGCTTTTGGTGAGTAGCAGACCCTGATACCAAGGACACCAATAGCCCTCATGCTCCCTTTGTAGCCCAGGGACTGAACCAAAGGATCAAAATGGGAAAAAGAACTGTCAGAATTATCTGTAGCCAAGATGATTGTAAGGTCTGAGGGCTCAGATTTCAGATGGGAAAATAAGAAGTACGTGACCCACAAAACCCTCAAGCAGTCCAATTTCTATTTTAAACAGTGAAAGAGAATGCAGGCTGTGTAGAGATACCTAGAAAGTGAAAAGAGGTGCGGTCAGACACACCTTTCAAGAACAGCAAGAGCTGTGTTGCATCGTGCAAAATAATGCCTTGCCTGTATAGCTACCAACACTATGAAGCAATAGAAAGAGGAAAAGACAAGTTATCCAGCTCCATTAAGGGAAGAAAAATACTGAATTATTCTTTTTAAAGTCTCCAAACACCAAAATAATTCATATAGGTGTGCTGGCTTTGACTGGGATGGAGTTTATTTTCTTCACAGTAACTGGTATGGAGCTGTGCTTTGGATTTGTACTGAAAACTGTTGATAATACAGGGATGTTTTGGTAATTTCTGAGCAGTGCTTGCACAGAGTCAAGGCCTTTTCTGCCTCTCACACCACCCCACCACCAAGGAGGTTGGAGGTGCACAAGACGTTGGGAGGGGACACAGCCGGGACTGCTGACCCCAACTGACCCAAGGGACTTTCCAGGCCTTGTGGGGCCATGCTCAGCGTACAGAGCTGGGGGAAGGAGGAGGAAGGGGAGGATGTTGGGGGTGATGGTGTTTGCCTTCCCCAGTCACTGTTATGTGTGCTGGGGCCCTGCTGTCCTGGGGATGGCTGAACTTCTGCCTACCCACGGGAAATGGTGAATTAATTCCCTGTTTTGCTTTGCTTGCATGCATGGCTTTTGCTTACCTCTTAAACTGTCTTTATCTCAGCCCACGAGTTTTCTCACTTTTACTCTTCTGATTCTTTCCCCCAGCCCACCAGTGGGAGAAAGAGCA
Source organism: Platysteira castanea (assembly GCA_013397175.1). NCBI lineage: Eukaryota > Metazoa > Chordata > Aves > Passeriformes > Platysteira > Platysteira castanea. The sequence goes on from VYXC01005727.1 coordinate 882,480, forward strand.
AGTGCCTGCTTGGGGCTTAGGTGCCAGCGGGGGTCAAACCACAACAGTAGGTCAACAGCAATAAAAAATAAATATATGAGAGAGAGAATTACATGAACTCGTCTGATGACGTGTTTTTCCAAAAATAACCATGGGCACTTCTTTTGCCCCTGAACCCAAAGAGCTGAATAAGATTGTGTTACAGCTGCACAGTCACATTGCAAGATAATACGGGATGTGAGCCAGATTCTCACCTCACGTAAATCAGCAGAGCACTGCTGGAGTCACTGCAGTTATTTTGAACAGTCCCAGCGGAGGATCTCGCCACACATTTTTGTGTGATATACACAGCTCACAAGCAGCGTGACCAGCTTTATTAAAGTTCATATTTTTCCAATCGCAAGTGTCTCACATGCTTCATTATCTAAATTTTATATAAAGAAACCATTAAGATCTCAAGGTGCCCTGAGGACCAAAGACATTTTAAAGGAAAGCAGTTGGAAGCAAGGCAATGAGTATTAAAAGTTGGGGTTTGTTGGTTTTTTTCCTGCTTGTTCTATTTAAGGGGTCAGGAGAGCTAGCAGGTTCAGAAGAGGGTTGCAAAAGGCCCACTGGAACCATCTCCTCTCTTTCTTCCTGGATAGATCAGAATGAATCTGGTTTGTTTATTTTTTCCTGTTATAACAGGGTCAAAGTATTAAAAAGACTGAGAATCACTGACCTCCTGCTTAAAATCTTTGGGCTCACACATGTGACAAGACTGGGCAGAAAAGGTTAAGTTCAAAGCAGCTTGAGCCTCTAGGGACACTTTGAAGTACTTTAGGACTATCAAAATTCATAAGGACCCCTTTAATGCCTAAGTAAACTAACAAATGCTTTTGGAACAGTCTAGCATCCCCTGAGGAAAAAGAGCTGTGTAGTAATAATCACTGAAATACCCAAATAGTCTAAAAAGATAGTCTGATTAAAAAATCCTATTAGAGCCGCTCCCTTCGTTCGGTAAAGGTAATTGCATTTATTTGCTTTCTAAAAACAGCAGCCGCCATCTTCCTCCCAAAGAGAGTTAGTCTTCAAAGAGAAGTGCCACTCCTGGTAACTGGTGACAGACTATCCCAAGGAAGTTAACCGTTTAGGGCTGGACTGTGTTCTTGCTGCCAGACACAGACAATGCCATGTGGCCCTGGCCCAGCCATTGGAGAACTATGAAGAATTTAACTCCTCAAGCAGAGCTCATTAACAACATGCTATATCCTGGCTTTGGACAAAAATATACTTGAAAAGGAGTTGAATAACCAACTACTTTGGAAGGTGAACTCCTTCAGAGCTCTGTTGCTGGGTGTTTCATACATGCACTTTCAGAGGGAACTCTGCTGTACCTCCAGAAGGGAAACAACAGAATATTTTTATGACCAAGTGACCTGTGACGTGTTAAAATTGGGAACGATGCTTCCTCCTCAAAACAAACTCCTCATGTTGCCCAAAGTTACACATAGTTGCTAGAAAAAAATAGGATAGCTTCTCACTAACTTGAAATTGCATTTCCTAAGAGAAAAGATTACTTTGGGTAGGGAAGTGAAATTAGAGTTTGTGATGCAAGCACAGGAACATTATTTTACATCCTTAATTCCGTGTAATTTCAGAAGGGATCTACTGACCTGCCCACATGTGGTCAGGAAGGCAAATTCCCTCTCCTTTTATGTACAAGGAGAAAGAATAGAGAGACTTGTTTTTTTCCGTTTTCTACAGCAGTGTTAATTCATTTAGGACGAGGCAAGGAAGTCGTACATCACACGCTGCTTCTGGGAGATCAGCATGACATTTTCTCACTGCCTCTCTTGCTTAATCCAGCATTTACCCAAACTGGATGGAAGTCAGTACAGCAGGCAGAGCCTTCATCCAGAACACTGGCCAACAGCTACTGGCTAATAGTGAATATAACAGCACCAGCAGCCCTCTGCTCTAGACCATAGGATCTGCACAGCAGGAAGGTCTCGCTGCTTCGTGCCTCGCACAATCATTCACAGGGGCACAACAGGATCCTCATTACTTCCAGGAGGGACTGGCGACCCACTCTGGGACTAGTCCTGTCAGCAGGGGCTCTCACCCAGCCACCTGACACAGGGGACCTTGAAGAGGAGGAAAACAGAACAAACAGACTGCCTGTGACTAGATCATTGCAAAGTGGTAACTAGGGGATGAATGATCCCCTGTGAGGTGGAGTCCAGGTGGGGTGTGGGAAGAGCACATTACCGAGCAGAGTCTTGAGGTGTGAGTGAAACAAACACAGCAGTTTTGCTAATTTTCTCCCCAAGGTAACATCAAGGCTTCCACTCCTTCACCTGAAGGTGAAAGCAAAAGAGGTTGGTAATAATGGTCTGGATCAGATTCCCATTTAAAGTGGCCTCTAGAGAAGTACAAGTGTTTCACATCAATGACCAAAGCAGCTGTGGAACTAATTGCAACACTTTGCCCAACATTTCATCAACTACAGTTAAGACCCTATATCCATATGCCATTAATAAAGGGCAAAAAGAGTGAACAATTAGTACTCAAGGGAGCTAATAGCTGGAGTGGTGGGGATTATTATTTTTGCTGGAGAGATGCTTCTGGTAAATTCAAGGGGTGGCTTGTAACTAGTTAAATTGTCTGAAGGAGAAGGATCTCTGCTTTGGCCAAAGACAGTGGCTAAATCAGTGCAAGGACTTCTAAGTGTGCCAGGCTTGTGTGCTTGTACAGTAGCAGCCCCCACTGCGCACGAGCTGTTCAAAGCAGGGAGCACAAACTCTGCCAGATGTCCCGTCCATTCCACGGCCTCGCACGGAGCAGCAATGTCATGTATTCACAACAGTTGTGCAACTCACACACAGTATCAGTGCTGGAGTTACGCCCAGACTCAGCCCTGGTCATTCATAAATATGGACAGAGCCCAAGCCCTTGATTATAAACACTCTTACACGCAGTTATGCAAGTGAGTGAATAATTCAGGCTTTCTTCCCAGATACAGCTTTATACTGAGCTATGTAAGAACACAGCTCTGCTCTGGCACAGCCTGACATCTCAGTCCATCAGCCCTTTTCTCCAGCACAGCTTGTAAACCGGGGAAGAGCAAAGTGCACAGAAAAGCCCACAGAAATGTGACCTCTCATGGCATCACCCTCTCCCTCCTGAGCATCCCTCTCTCTCCTGCCTGGCTCCCGCTGTGTCTTTACTTTTTGCCTAACACCAGGATCCCAAGAAAAGAAGAGTTATCCCAACAGCCTGCTGGGCTGACACATGCCCACGGCTGGCAGTGTTATGCCAGCAAGACTGTGGCGTTTTGAACCTCAGGGAGAGTTTGAACAGAAGCATGCCCATAGCCAAGTACAGCCGTACAGGCTGCAAAAATGCAGCCCAGAGCGAGAGGATCACTGTGGGAAAGTGAACTCTAATCCCACAGACTCCATCAGAACCCATCTAATCCATTTCAATATCACATATGCACTTCACAGGGTTGCTATAAGAACCAGATAGCTGAAAGTTAGAGGAGTTTAAATTTAACAGTGTTTCCATCTTTAGTAAAGCAGAAAATACTATCAGCATTCCCCACAGCTACCCAACACCCTCTACTGAAACACCATTTTCTCAGTGACTTGCTCAGACACCTCAATATCGACTGACTGACTTCCTTCCTTGATTCTCCCAATTTCCCTTGACTACACCATCTTTGAAATCCATTTCCTTGACTCATACTGTGCCATGATACCATGTGTCACAGACAGAGGGCTCCGTGAAAGCTCCCTCTGACTCCAGTGAGAAGTCCCCTGGCCAGCCCAGCCTCACCCTGCACTGCTCCAGGACCCAGCTCCAATTTCCTGCGCTGCAGCCACTTAAGGTGCTGGCTGATTTAACACCCCAAGAGTCACGCGAAAATGCTCTGGCCATACCTTTCCTGCTATATGCGTGTGTATCCAATTTGCATACAAGTAATAAAGCAAGTAAACACAAACTGCTCATTACTTTTCAAGGTGACTTTACAGTCCCAGTCAAATTTGCACTTTTAAAAATTTTCTTTGGAAAGTACACCATTGCCTACATGCATCCTACCAGAAGAACAGAGAGCAGCTTTTTGCAGGTTTAGTTATTTGATCCCTGCAGCAACACACTCCTGACACAGTTTTATAGCACTCTGTGGAGTTTTCTAGCAATACTTCTTCCATCTCTCTAACAGACAGTGGAAGTGGAGCACGCCTTTCATATGGGTGTAAGCACGTTTCCAGACTTTACAGCCAACCCACAGCTGCACAATATTAAACACAAAAGTAAATTATCATTCCCTACTGCATTATATGAAAGGGCAGAATACAGCTAACTACTTAAGCCTCTACATAATTCTTTTAACCTAGAAGAGAGAAAGTGCATGCTTTGAAAGCTATTTTTCTTTGAAATGTTCAACTAGGTCTTCTGTCCTAGGTGAGTATTTCATACAGATAATGCTAAGCAGCAGAAATAATTCCTTCCACACTCCTTCATAATACAAATTCTGATATAAGTCCACATTAGAAGTCAGCCTGATAAGAGCTCAGACAGGTACTTTACAAATGCTCAGCTGATTCTTCAGATATCCACAATAAAATAAAAAATAATTATGCTTTTTGCCTTGCTATGAATTTGGACTATGTTTGGCAGTTTTGCTTTGGTGTTGTACTATGTTTAGCATTTTGGTTTGGTGCTTGATAGGTAACCACAGCAAGAAACAAACAAACACAAGGGAAAAAAAAAAAAACCCCAGAGCATTAAATTACTTAATTTTACCATAGAACATCTACACACTCATGAAAAAAATAAAAAGCTCCCACCTTAAAGTAATTCATTTTTCTGCAGATAAGTGGCATTTTATGGCCAGGGGTAAACGTTCCCAAAAGTGCATCTTCCAGACCTTTGCGCACACTGTAAAAACCTGCCAGTGCCTGCAGAGACCATTCTCCTGATCACTTTTTATGCCTGCACTGTGCAAATGTTACATACAAAGTGGGTGAGAGTGTTTTTTTAAAAACAAACAGAAAAATCATAAAAAGGAGGTGCTTCAGTTCTTTACTTCAGTTTGGATGAAAGCTTCTGTCTTCCTCAAAAAACACAAGCATCTGTCTACGAAACACAAAACATACTTTAAGGACCTGTAACTTGTTGCTTACTGCACACATGAAAGAGACTATGAACTAACCTGTACTCCAGTGTATTCAAGATTATTAGGCAATCTTTTCATCTTTAGTTTAGCACTCAGTACTGTGGGGCCAGGTCTGCTTACCCCATAGACAGTCTCCATGGATGTGTTTGTTTATGGGGAAAGAAAGCATCATGGGATTATTTTTACTCGACTTCATAGGGAGTTGTGGTGCCTCTCTGGATGCACTTTATATTTCAAATGCCCGTCCACATGTCCAACCAGCTTTATACTTCCCTAGTACGTACTTTCAGATCATGTTCAGAGGCACACAACACTGCCACTCCACACTGTCTTCCTCTTTATTTTTAAATGCATCTCCTCTTATGCCTGTGGGGAAAGGAGACAAGCCAGCATGCCTGCAGAGACAGTGCTGTGGGCTCCCGGCTCCTGCCAAGCTCTGCAGCAGCCTGGGTTTCTTGCCTGGCTCTGACTGAGGTCTCACTACTCACCCTCTCTGAGCACACTGCCTGCTACTGCTTAGTTCACAAAGGTCCCCAAATGAAGAGTTAAAAGCTGCGTGGGGAAGTTGGAGCAAGCCTGCAAAAACATTTTGATAAGCTCGTGTGCAAGTGAAAAGGCAACAGTACACAATAGCCAGGAGCCCACGTGCTCTGCCCTGGGCTAGACATAAATTCTCCATCCCGCTCCTCTGCTCTAAGTGATTCCAGGTCACATCCATACATCATGGAACTTTACTATTGTGCTCACGGTATTTAAACTTGGGGCAGGAAGCAGCTGGGCTCCAGTGTATGATCTCATATGGATCTGGGCATATATTTCCATGGGAGCATGGCACAGCTTTAGCAGGCTTAATTTCTGCTCCATACCTATTTTTCTGCCAGGGAAGGAAATGCCATGTGGACTCTGGCACAGGCAGTGGAGAGTTGATGGCAGAGTATCTCCAGAGGGAACCACTGTGTTATAGAGATGTTGAAAACCAAACAGCTACCCAAAATTGAGAGAAATATAAAGATTGACAAAAAAATAGCAGAACACAGGTTCATCCCTGAACAGACTCAGACCACAGACAGTTTTACACAGGAGTGGAATCCAAGTCCCACACTGGAGGCTTTGCCCTGTTTGCTCAATACCAGTAATATGGGCTGCACTGCATAGAGAGGTGCAGGGGAAAGCAGGCATCGAGGAATTGGCACTGAGCATGGGAATGGGGCATCTGTCAGTCTCCTCATGCAAAGCCTGGGAGCCAGAGGGTCCTCTGCCAGTGCACACACCATGAGTCACAGCCACCTGAAGTCACCCATCTCTTTATTAGAAGAGACTTTGATCCACAGTTAGTCACAGGATATGCTGAGTTGGAAGGGACCCACAAGGATCATGGAGTCTAATTCCTGGCCCTGCACAGGACCATCCCCAAGAGTCACACCGTGTGCCTGAGAGTATTATCCAAGTGCTTCTTGAACTCTGTCAGGTTTGGTGCTGGGACCACTTCCTGGGGAAACCCGTTCCAGTGCCCAGCCAGTGGGTGATACTCATTTTTATAAACTGACACCAGAATAATTAACGTAAATGTCACGAAAAGTTTCCTCAGTGCCTACATGCACACTAATGCATGATGTCCAGTCAGCAGCTGTGTTTTCACACAGTTAGATCAAAGAGGCTGTGGATCAAGAAGGTCATGGTTTGGTTACAGTGTCTAAACAACTATATCAGTGGGTACTGCTGGGCCTGTCACCTGATCTCATTACCCTGATCTCACCAGCTCTGGAATTTAGTGACCCTCCCAGATCAATATTTCAGAAATGACTGAAGTTTTAGAATATGCAGAGGTTCTCTCGACACTGGCTAAATAATTATATCAAAAGTCCAGGAAAGGGGAATACTTGTCCCCCCTTCCCTGTTAGCATACATTTTTCAATTGCTCTGGGATACAGCACACACCCAGAGGGAGTAAGGATTTTCCTTTGCAATTTGAGTCAGAGTATTTTTTTCTTTAGAACATTTTGGAGATTTTATTTTTAAAATTAGATTGGTATTACAGCCTCTCTTACATTTTCTACCCCATGTTTTCCAGGACTGTGTAAAGACACATAGGAAGCTTTACTTCCCAGTTTTTTTTCTCATTTTCCCCTCTGTAAACAGAAAGTCAGGCTCTTTGGCTGTCAATATCTAACCACGTGCAATCGTATTTCCTTTCGCCAACTTTCATTGTAATATCATGCAAGCAAGGAGAAGAAAGCCAAGATCAGTTCATAGCCAACATACTGATACTACTTTGTTTTCTATGCACCTGACACGTGTTTGCCTGGTTCCAGCTCACCAGAAAGCCTACACTGACCACATGAATTAAATTAACTTGAGTTTCAATCTCCAAGCTTTGGGTTTCTTTCTTTGTTTTTAATTTTGTTTTTCACAATAAAAATAACCTACTTTTAAAAACTTGGCTAAGGCTTCTTCCTTAAAGTTTTATTAGTTCTGCTCCACAAGAATAAACCTGGCAACAAAATCTCACAGCTTTATCGTGAATCCTTCATTATTTCGATTTTTCTGAAAGCATCAATATTAAAACTGCATGATTGCATAAGGAGGTGAAGTTTGGGCACAGATAATGAGCCCCAACCAGAGCTTATTTCTAGGCTTGCCGTTGCTTGGTAGAACCTAAAGCAATCTCAAAGTCCTGAAACCTATGAGCAAGTGAAGACATGCTTATGGCTTGAATAGCAAAAGTGGGAGTCACCAGGGTTAGAGTTCCCCCTACTCCTTGCAAAA